>JAXIVJ010000746.1:180000-185129 GCA_036785665.1 Chirona hameri | reverse complement strand
CATACATTTTGGATTGGACCCGGACCGGGCGCCCTATTTAGTAGTTCTCGACTTATTTCATTTGCAAATAAATAGGACGTTTTTCGCATGAAGTTTCAACAAACAGGTATTTCACACATTACAATGCACACATGAAACATTATCTGAACCGTTTTCCATAAATAATTAATAAGCGTTTCAGAAACCGTGATGCATTGGGCGGAATACCTTGGCCCCCTACGACGGACGTATTTAGTGTCGGCGATTTGTTTCATTGACCAATCAGGGACGTTGTCACGCCTTTTGCGCACTTACTTCATTTCTGCCCTTTGACTTGTTTACAAATCAACATTGAAACCAGAGATAGTGATGGATCATACTGTTCGTCACCATAATATTTACACATATTACATATTTTTAGTAGTACATATTTTTTATTTCCCAAAATGTGTATTTTCGAAATATAAAGAAGTTGTTATTTCACTTTTAAATTGGGATGCGATCAATTTGATACCATACATGTGTAATACAATATTGCAGATAAACATATCAATAGGTTCATTATTTCCCTTTAACTCCTAATTAAATAACCACATGTAAAAGCTCATATATCTCCTCATGCTAACGTATGTTACAAATTTTCCTCAGAAAGTGACACATTTTAAGCTCCAACGTATCAGATCTTGACATACTCGCAAATGCAGATTTTCGGCTGAACATTTTGACCATTTGTTTGTTTAAACCTATAGTGATCTCTTTCGCTGCCCGATAACATCTAACTCTATGTCACTACACTTGCGCTCTCTGGCATCAAACGAAGGCACTTCTGTACCGGTTAATAACCCAGTCTGTACCAATCAACCAGTCCAGTTCCGGGTGTGGACTGGCTGGATCCTGGCCGGCAGGACGGCCTTAATGACATCCGTGACGTCATAATGACACCTGTGACGTCATGGGTGCCTGGACCGCCGGCCGCCTGGCCTCCGTTAGAATACGGAGTATCGGCCGACCTTGGATCTGCTGCTGGTCAGCTGATGGTGCAGCGCGGCTCTGATATCGGCTAATATACTGTACTGATATGAAATTTATATACTGATGTACTGATATGATATTTATATGCTGATGTACTGATATGAGATTTATATGCTGATGTACTGATATGAGACTGATGTACTGAGGCTGTATGGCGGGTGGTGGACGGAGCTGGCCAGAACTGATAGTGATAAACGCAGTGAAATAATGGCTCAGCCACTGAGTATTGGTTCCAGTTTTCATTGAAAGTGAGGTTAATTGAACACTTAACCCATTAAAAGTCATACAATAATGTTAAAGAATATGTTAAAAATGGCATAGCCCTGTAAATGCGGTTTGTCACTCCGTCTATGAAGAAGCAACCGATGGAAAATAGCTGTCGTTTTCCTTCGAATTTATAACCGTTTACCGTTTAAAATATTCACAATTTCACAACTCACGGGCACACCGTTCCAGTTCCAGTTGGTACTTCTGGCGCTGGTGGCGTCCTCTATAGCCACTCCGCTGCCGCAAGGTGGCAGCAGCAGCACTGCGCCAGGCTCGCCTCTTCAGTCGGATTCTGAGGCCGTTCTGCTGGAGGAGGGGGCGGCGGACGAGCAGCAGAAGCGCGGCTATCAACACCAAGAGCTGAACCCCGCCGATGGCAGCTACAAGTGAGACGGCACAGACGACAGTGATCAACAATAAGGACATCTTTTATCGAAATATTCCCTAATCTTGGGTCCGGAGAGCACAGTGGTCATGTATCATAACCCTAATATCTTGGTTTGATTGCTTCCATTTTAGACACATTTTATATATAACAAGTGTCTGTTTGGGTGTTACTCCCCGTGTAAATGATCGCCCGTAATGCGTTACTCTATCATTTGCATCATACATAAACACTGTTGTATACTTGCAGTCATGACATTTACAAAAACAAATTACGATACACAATTTCCATATGCAATTTACGACATGGTGCACTTTTCACGCTCACTGGTTCGTGCCTGCATTAAACTCAAATTATATTTTCACTGCAGGTTTGGCTATGAGACTGAGTATGGTGACTTCCGTGTGGAGCAGAGGCTGGGCAGCGGTCAGCTGAGAGGTATCGAACTCAAATTATATTTTCACTGCAGGTTTGGCTATGAGACTGAGTATGGTGACTTCCGTGTGGAGCAGAGGCTGGGCAGCGGTCAGCTGAGAGGTATCGGAGGAACACGGGCCGACGACGGCACCGTCGTGGACGCCTACAGGTTCGTTCTGGGGTACTTAGACTAGAGACTTGATGCGGGAGTGCCACAATATACCTGTGGCTTTTCAGAGCCCGACGGCACCGTCGTGGACACCTACAGGTTCGTTCTGGGGTACTTAGACTAGAGACTTGATGCGGGAGTGCCACAATATACCTGTGGCTTTTCAGAGCCCGACGGCACCGTCGTGGACACCTACAGGTTCGTTCTGGGGTACTTAGACTAGAGACTTGATGCGGGAGTGCCACAATATACCTGTGGCTTTTCAGAGCCCGACGGCACCGTCGTGGACGCCTACAGGTTCGTTCTGGGGTACTTAGACTAGAGACTTGATGCGGGGGTGCCACAATATACCTGTGGCTTTTCAGAGCCCGACGGCACCGTCGTGGACACCTACAGGTTCGTTCTGGGGTGCTTAGACTAGAGGCTTGATGCGGGGGTGCCACAATATACCTGTGGCTTTTCAGAGCCCGTTGTAATGAATGCGTATAGGTGATGGAGATCAATGACATGTATGTGGCGCGCTGCGCTGCCCAACAGACACATTGAAACGGAATAGAAATAAACGACAGTGTTATTAAGTGTCCTGTTCACGATGGACAGTTTACAATTCTAAAGAGAGATTAAAATTAGCCTGATGCTCATTGATAATTAAAGAAGAGAAAATAAAGTTAAGAATTAAATGATATTTCGTTCACGGAACTTCATCAGATACAGTAATAACAAAATGCACCTCGGAAAAATAGCAAAAACAATCAGTTTACAATTTACAAATTCGACAATTGTAAAGATGAGTGATGACAGCATATTATTTTTATCATTTTACTGTTGCCTTTAAATTTGCAGTGTTTTTGTTTTACATTTATAAACCTCTATTTTATCTTTCCAAATGACTGGGTCTCTTGAGTTGACATTTTGCCTACAGGCATGTCCAGTGTCCACTATCTGTTTGTTTGTTTGTTTGTTTGTTTGTTGGTGCTTAAGGCGCGACGACTGCATGGTCAATTTGCGCCCATACTAGCTGATTTACGCTTGTCGCGGCGTACGTCAATAGGCACGTCAATAGGCACGTGCGCATGTGTGCCACCGTATCTCGAAAACAACTGGACCGATCTAAATGCAAATTTTCATGCATCTATAGGAATTACTGTTACTGTCTTTCTACGTGGCGGAACTCAATTCATGATGCACGTGTTCACGTGCCGACCACTACTTCATATCTTAGGCCATGGGCTCGTGTGAAGGTGCCCACTTGGTCATCGCTCATAAAGACGCTTTACTTGTAATATAGTTATTCAATTTGCGCCTAAATAATTTGCCATCTGTATAGTTTCTCATCCATGAAGGCATGCAGGGCAGAGTGCAATGATCAGATTGTGTACTCCATGCTTTATATTTGTATCGTGGATAAATGCATTTTAAATGGTGCTTACATACAATATTAGGATCGTAGGCAATTTTGCCAAGATAAAATATGGAAATATGCGAAAATGCGCTTTTTAGCTGCTTGAAGAGTGCATTTAGCCAAATTCAGCTAGTTTATTTTGTTTTCTTCTTGATATGTTTTCTTCATCTACTTTTTAATACCGGTGTCAGGCACGAATGGACTTTAAATTTCTGGGTCAAATAGAGTCACTTTATAACTCTTAATACAAATCATTCCAGCCAAATGTGAGCCACATGTCACGTCGCTTTCCCTTGCTGGCTGTTAAAATACAAATAAATCCTGCGCTGGGCTTGCCTCTTGTACGAGTTCGAATAGCTTGGAAGAACGATAATACACTGAGAACATCTCTTGTGAGGTCTGCAGTTTGTAAACCTAGTTGTCCAGGAGGTCGTAAATGCCACGTTGTGCATGTCAGATTTTAAAGGCGATTGTACGCAAAAAAACGTTGTGTATGATATCCGCTGCAAGCTATGTAAATTAAAGGGGCAAGATGCATCATATGTGGGGAATGTATGCGTCCAGTTCGCTTGCGCTACAACGAACAGCGACGTGACGTTCTAAACAAAACAATTTCCACTCCTTTTGGTGATCATTTCCTAAATGTGCACAACCAGGACGAAATTCGTACAAATTTAGACCTTCTAGATCTTTAAATTATGCACAGAGCTCAGGATCATCCAGATAGAAAGATTACAGAAAGTATCGTTATTAGGAGTGTGGGTGGCACCATCGTTAAATAGCCAGGGATCATCATGGCCCATTATGCGTGTTGTAAAATGCCAGTGTTGTGATATGCAATGCTATGACTGAGTATGTAATGCGGTTAAGTATGATGAGTATGTAATTATATGTTATATCTTAGATATGCGTGAGGTATATATGTTTTTCCGTATGTTTGTGTAGGTAGATATTTATGAATGTAATGCACTGATCCTTTGCTGTGAGAAAGTGATAATGGCGGTTCCGGAATAATGGAGGACAATAATGTAGTTGAAGCTGATACGGCCGTATTCACACTAATACTGTAGTTTGAATAATGTCCGTCACGGGTTATGTTCGCAATAATGTGATCAAATTAAGTTGACAGGCGGCGATATCAATGTAATTCTTTTGTAATCATGTAGACATTATAGATCATGTATATTTTGTTTTGAAAGAGGTCTGTGGCCGAAATATCAATATATACAAAGTCATATATAGGTTTCTTTGATTTTTTCATGGATACGAGGATAAGGTCACTATTCAAACGATATTTGTAATAACACTAAATCCATAAACGAATCTACTGCACTTAGTAGTCAACTATATAACTTGCGTCACTTTCTTCTTGGCTTCATCTGTGTGTTAAAATCCAAGCCTCTATAGCAGAGCAGCTGTTCTGCTTTTAATTTAAAAAAAAAAAAAATATTATATTTATATTTATTATTTTTATATTT
>JAXIVJ010000746.1:0-175000 GCA_036785665.1 Chirona hameri | reverse complement strand
ACACACACACACACACACACACACACACACACACACACACACACACACACACACACACACACACACACACACACACACACACACACACACACACACACACACACACACACACACACACATGCTGACACACATGCTGACACACATCAGTGAAACACGTTAACACAAACTAATATGTTGGCTAATCAGCTGTGCAGCAGCAGTCGTTTGACATCGCTCTGATTGCAATCATTGATGCAGTACATACATTATGCAATAAATGGAACTGACAAGTAACCTTATTATGTGCTATAGCTTGTAACCCTACTGATGTACTGTATGAATGAATGATACCCTGTGGAAATGGACATAATGTCCAGAATAAAACTATATCTATATATATCTATCTATATATTATTAGTCAGGCATTATAATATGAATCTTAGGCATGTGCTGAAAAGGCTAGAACACCTAAGTAAGAAGCATGTACCTAACCTACCCATGCGAGAAAACAAAACAATAAGAAATACTAATAAACTTTATTAGCCTGGCAGCTATTTTCAGTCCCGATTCCAGACTCCCGAGTCCAACCTACACCACAATGAATATTCCCACTCACAGGGTATCAGTATGTATAACTTAGAAGTCGGCGAGATATAATTAACAGGATATAACTCATAAAAAGATCTTGGAATAGCCCATAATAAACACTGCATGTTTACTGTTTAGAGGCGTGATTTTATCAAGGCCTTACATATGATCCTACCATCCCAAGAGTAAATTAAAAGGGCAGATCAAATGACGACATCAGTAATCACTAATCACATCGATATGCTTGATTGTTGATTAATTACAAATTATCCATACCTTTCTTGATAACTGACAAGTAATTGCTGCTTAAGATACCTAATATTTAAATAAACTATAAATAAAACATTCAAACTATGCCAGACAGCTCTCATGAATATTTGCAGTTATTCAAAAACCCTGTAGAAATTTCAATGTCGTCATCAAATCATAAAAATAGGCGGTTAGTTATTATAGAGTTCAGTGGGTTAGTGGGCCGTGGGCTAAAGTGGCGCGACAACAAAGACGCCATCATAGATGAGCCCCTTAACTCTATAATATGCTGAAATAGGACAGTAGTGATATTATACAATTATATTTATATATTTATTATAATAGCAAATTTCAAGTTCCAAAACATTGATACTTGACGTTTCGCTTTTTAAATGAAGAGAACATTTATTTAAATTTTGCAGTATTATTTTTTATAAAGCATGATGTGAAATAAATTGCGCCGCAGATGAGACAGTGATATTTGGGCCAAAGCTTGCAAATGTTTGTTTATGATTTAGTTTTGGATATGGTATAGCCCCTATGGATTTAGGAAAAAGTGGGTACGTTTTGAGGATTTTTCGTGTGAAAAAGGTGTGCGTGTACGGTGTGGTTTATGAACCAAAGTATGAGTTAGGTATCTTATCTAAGTACTTAGATAGTACTGCGACAGAAACTCTTAACCCTACCAGTACCAAGGTACCTAGTTAGGTTAGGGCTGATTGAACAGTGGCTTTGTGCCCACTGGAGTTGGACACAAAGCCTCGCTTTCTTCACGCAGAGATGAATGCAGAGATGGCCACAGCTTAGGACAAAGAGTTCATATAAATGGTCATTAAGTGGCTGGAATGTCCAAAGGGCTCAGATGAATGCTGGGCCGCTGGCATATTTATTGGATAGTTTATGCTGTTCGACCAAAAAAGAACGATTCTTTGCGCAATGAATGATTCAATCAGCCTATTTGATCTGTATGAATGATTCAATCAGTGACTCACAACAGGTTTGCGCATGAGGTGAATCGATTCATGAGCGATTCATTTGGCAGGGACTCAAATGACTCAAATGAAAGCCGAGTGATTCAAATGCTGCCAAGGTGGCAATACTTCGCCGGTAGTCATTAGTGAGCACACCAATGTTTGACATGAAGCTGAATGAGTAGAGAAGGCGTAGCTGATCGCCTGGCCATCAAATCACAACTGCTGTAATACCTATCTCGGTGATGAGCCGATGCTTCACACACTTGCTTCCCTCATGGGGCTATGATAAAACAAACACATTGTGGAATGTACATATAGCTTTAGAATGTGGCGAGAATACAAGCTGAATCTTCATGTGCGTGTTTAGACTGGCGATAAGATCCTTACGACTCGAACAAAGTGTACTCAAGTAACCATCGAAGTAACCGCATTCAAATCTTTATACTTGGCTCAACTTCGAAATTCAAAATGTCCGGGGAGGGTGATTGTGCCTGCTTAACCCGCACGGCGCTGGGGTCTCCAGCCAAACGCGCGGCGCTGGGTCTCCAGCCAAACGCGCGGCGCTGGGGTCTCCAGCCAAACGCGCGGCGCTGGGGGTGGGGATGGGGGGTAAATTTTACCCCCACTCGTATCTTCCGAACCAATGACCGCAGCGAGGCGCGCGAGGCGGCAATCGAAAGCTCCCAGTAATAAGAATCTAACGAATACCTGAAATTCTTAAAATAAGGTCACATGTCAGGTCAAGTCAGGTCAAATGTTAAAATTTAGGTATTTTGTTTTTTGGGCCATACTTTCCATCCAAAGCCTTAGATTGTGACTATTATCTCACAAAGTTCTCGCAAATGTATAATGCATCTTCTTATGTGACCTGACCATGACCTTATATGGTGTCAGAGTGTGAAAAGGGCTGCTACCATCGAATTCTACGTGAAGAATAATCCTTAAAACATGTGTCGCATGAGTTTCGTAGACCTCTTGCCAATAGTGACCTTTTGTGACTTGACACACAAATTTGTGCCCTTCTTAGAAACAAAATCGAGCTAATGGCCCATTTTTTTTAATGGCTTCAGAACGGGAAATTTGTTATGATTGGGTAGTGTGTAGAATACCTGCATATTATTTGGCTTTGCTGCTGCATTACCGAGGCGCTGTTTCGACACTCAACATCTCCGCGCCGGGTCCTGAGGCCATTCCTTACAAAAAAAAATCGAGCCACAGGTCGATTTAAAATAGAGGAAAAAAATGGTCTCTGATCACCTTGACCTTTGCTTACAATTTCATTTTTGCTTATGCTGGATATGTATTATACCTTTGAGAGCACTCTGCGCGATAATAGTCTCAACCTAAGGCTTTTTTGGATGGAAAGTATGACCCAAAAACTAAAATATCTCAATTTTGACCTTTGACCTGACCGTGACCTGACATGTGACCTTATTTGGCAAATTTATGTATGCTTTGATGCGTCTCATTGAGAGCTTTCGATTGCGCGTCTCGCTAAGTTTATTGGTTCGGAAGATAACCAAGGGGGGGGGGGGGGAAATGCCCCCCCCCCACCCAATGGCCAGGGGTGGTAAAGTGTTCTGTCCTTATGGGTAAGGTCGGGGACAAAATGATCCTTCCCATGAAGTACTCGGGGGTAAAAATGTCAGTAAAAATAATTAACTATGGCTATGTCATTCCTGGGAAAATTTACTAAACGATCATGTCCTTAGAAATACTGATCGTCAAAAC
The DNA here is from genome assembly GCA_036785665.1 of Chirona hameri. Classification (NCBI taxonomy): domain Eukaryota; kingdom Metazoa; phylum Arthropoda; class Thecostraca; order Balanomorpha; family Balanidae; genus Chirona; species Chirona hameri. The sequence continues at coordinate 171,479 of JAXIVJ010000746.1, read as the reverse complement.
CACTTCAGATGTAATATTCACTTAACACGCGCCCTGGAGGGGGGGGGGGGGGGGGGGGCGAAATCCGCTCACCCCTCTGGTTTTTCGAGGATAGCGCAAAAACAGTGGCGCGCAGCGCCGCCGTTTTTTTATACCTGCTAAGAAATGAACTTCCTGCATTATGTAAAATTCTTGGCCTCAGGTCATCTCAGGTCAGGTCACCAGACCAGGTCACGTGATGACCTCAACTCCAAAACGTTTGCAGTAGTACCACAGCCACAGTTTTATGCCGATCGGTTTCAATCTTGCAGGACTTCATAAGGTCATAGATACCAACAATTTGATAATCTCGGATTTCTAATATCGGTGACCTAAGGTCAGGTCAATTTTGTGACCGCCAACACTGATTTATCAATAACTATCGGCATAATGAAGATAGAGAAGAGTAAATGGTACCAATATGTTTGTCTCGTCGAGACACGTCTCCCAATATGCAACATGACCAACTTGGGTCACCACTTGACCTTGACCTGTCAAATTTATCAGTTGACCTAACCCGATCACCATGAATATGATTCGAAGCGCCTTGACAAGACACACGCGAAGGCGTAAACATTATTGATTTATCTTTATTAGGTAAAAGGTTATTTGGGGAAAACAGTTTTGAAAACAAAATCACCTTTTTGACATTCGATGACCTCTGGAACCTAAACTATTGACCTGAGCTCAAATTTCAGGACACATATGTCGATTGCATTTTTCAATGACTTTCGATTGCTTTTTCCGTTTGCTGCTAACTATCATAGTTCCCGAGATATTTGGGGGTGTTCGAACCAAAGTCTTGAAAACTTGAAAATCTGACCCTTGATGACCTCTGGTGACCTCAATATTGACCTGAAAAGAAAAAAATGAACAAAATACTTTCGAAAGAGCTTGTCTCGAGCTATCTAACGTCGTTTCCCGCTTGTCGCTACGTTGCGTGGTTTTCGAGATCATAGGGGGGGGGGGGGGGGGGGGCGAAATCCGCCCCCCTCCAGGGCGCGTAATTATCAGAGGCCCTCCAGGGCGCGTGTTAATCATCACATTCATCACGTGACCATGTATGTACATTTACATTAACACAATTAGCAGTTGCGTTTCAGCTCTTGATTCTCAATAATTTAGTTTCACCCATTTTGCCGACGAAAAAATATATACCAGTTATCTAGTTAGACAATTGCTCCCCTGGGGTTGGGGGTCGGGGTGCTTGTGTATTTTCAATGGAGTGAGTCTGAGATCGACTGTTAGGACCGTCGATCTCATTGTTCTGGTACTTTGAGAGTTCTACTATAAAAAGTAGAAAATCCGGTTCATTCAGCATGAACATTCCAGTTACACCGTGCATCCTGCGCAATTGCGTCGTTTATGGCGTATGGTGGAAGACCCCATACGAAGGTAGAGTCATCCGGCGATTTGACCGAATCCGACTTAGGAATGGTGACGTCATCTGGACGGAGAATCCCTTACCCCTATGCAAATCAATAATAACTCGCAATTTTTGAAAGACTATATAGATAATTTTACTGGGCTGAATTACAAACAACATGCCCTGAAAGAAAGACCGATTCAAGCTCTCTAACTTATCTAAATAACATTTTGCTCCTAAGTCATTCTATTTTGACAGCGAAGGAGCTCTTATCTTACTCCTTCGTTAATGTTAAAAAGTTGGTTTGGTTTGGTTTGTGGACCAAGCACCGTATCCTCTTGGGACCAAGGTGCTAATTGGAACTCTCACCCTGTTCCGAAGGGTATGGGGAGCCGGGAAGAATTTTTAGAGGCCCGCCAAGGGATTTGACCCCGGTCCCCGGCACAGAATGCAAGTATCTTACCACTGCGCCAAGTTGCTTTCCTCAAGTCAATATTGAGGTCACCAGATGTCATCAAATGTCAGATTTTCCAGTTTTAGGACTTCGCTCCAGAAACTCACAGATATCACAGGAGCTATGATAGCTAGGAAGAAACGGAAACAAAAACAATGGAAAGCTCAAAAATTCAATCGTTAAAGTGTCCTTAGATTTTAGCTCAGGTCAATAGTTGAGGCTCCCGAGCTCATCAAATGTCAAAAGGCTATTTTTTACAAAACAGTTTATCACAAATAACTTTTTACTTAATACAGACAAGGTAATAATTTTGACGCCATCGTGTTTGTCTTGTCAAGGCGCTTCGACTCATATTAGTGTGGACCAGATTAAGTCAACCTAAAAAATGTGACCTCAGGTCAAGGTCAAGTGGTGACCCAAGTAGGTCATGTTGCATATAGAAAGACGTGCCGTGACGAGACAAACATATTGATTTCGGTTTCACTTCTCTATCGTCATTATGTCAATAGTTATGCCATACAACTGTTGGTGACCTTGGATGACCTCGGCTGACCCTGTAGGGGTCACTGAACAAAAATGGCACTTAGGTCATCAATAATGGCCTATAATAACATGATCCAGAAGGAATTAGTCTGCTATCTTTCGTATCCTTGGAATATGAAGCATTTTAATATTTCCCCATTGACTTATAATGGGGAGGCCACGAAATTGACCCGACCTCAGGTCGCTGATATAGAAAATCCAATTGTAGATGTATATGACCTTATGAAATCCTGTAAGTGTAAAACCGATAATCCACAAACTGTGACTGTGGTACGACCACAAGTTCTTTTGTAGGTGGGGTCACGTGACCTGGTCTGGTGACCTGACCTGAGATGACCCGAGGTATTTTTTAAAATATAATGTGGACAATTGATGCCCAAACAGCTGTGACAAAAACGGCGGCGCCGCGCCGCCGTTTTCCCGCTATCCGCGACAAACATGAGGGAGGTGTCTAAACACCCCCGGCACGGCGAGGGTTAACATATAGGGATGATGTGAGCGTGCCGCCAGGTGTTAGGGTATTCATGTGAAGTAAAAAAATGACCCCAGCTGGGCTGGGGTCATTTTTGTATGTGCAACTTTTGGTCGGGGCCACTCAAAGCACTTTTACCACCCCTGCTCTCCGGCTGAGACACCAGCCAATGCCGGGTTTATCCCTATTTGTAACAGGGGGGGGGGGGGGGGAGTCCGCCCCCTCATGTTTTTTTTACAGATATCTCACGAACGGCTAAGACCAGACCCATTACATTTTGAGGACTTTTTCTAGAAGTGAATTCCGCATATGGAGTCAAAATTTTGCGTTCTTAACCTGAACAGAGGTGGTTCCAGGGCACGTTTTTGGGAGGGTTCTGCGGCGACATTTGGTGATAATACGGAAATGCGATCTTCACGGTTTCTTCCTACCTGCCTCAAATATGAAGGAGTTACATCGGTTTACGGTGATTGCAACAAGAGCAAATTAGATGATGTTAATGCAATATCATACAAATTGCATGGCAGTGGCGGTTTCAGGGGCTAGTAAGGGGGGGGGGGGGGGGTCCAGGAAGTATTCAATGCTTGGCGGGAAGCCAACAGAGCGAAGTGGGGAATTTATAGCTATCAAGGTGTAAAAGATACCTTTTCCTTCCATTATTTGCATATTTTATTACATATAGAGTTGCAGGGGCGTGTTCAGGCACATGCAAGGGGGGGGGGGGTGACTGGCCTAGTGATAACGATATGCTACCGATTACGGCGCAATAGACGGTTAGTTAATATTGATATATGCACATATTAGGCCAGGAGAGGAAATTAAGTCATTTTTTTTTGCAGAGGCGCGCTCAGGAATGGAAGAAAGGGGGTCATATTATTGCAAGGAAACTAAGACGCATGGGCCTACAATGACATAACATACTGCGGTTTTCGGATGAAACATGCACTACAGGGTACTCTACAAACGAATGTAAGATATTAGGCGAGTCCAGGTAGGGTAAAAAGGGGGGTAAGCAATGTGAATTGAAGTTGTAGGTGAAATAGTCACTGTTGACTAGTTAGTATCATAATAGCGGATACTTTTCTGGATACGCCTATGATGAAGTACAACATGCAAAAAGGAACTATCTACGATCAGTAACTTATTTAAATGGTGGCAACTTGCCTGCGGTTACTATTTTGTCCTATATGACCTCCCTTGTTCACCGACCTAGTATCGCCTATGGCAAACAAATATGTTTAATAACTGTTTTGTCTAATTTCATAGTAACACACCATTTCATTTATTAAAATAATAATATAACAAATTGTTTTATTACGCATTTACTTCACCCCCATATTGAGTGACCTGCACACGCCTATGATTTTTAATTTTCAAAAGTCATCACCACATATCAAGTTCCAATTCATTCTCTATTGATCCCCATTGGTTGCGTTAAAATCGGTTGATAAACATGACAGCTGTGTTGGATCACACATACCTCTAAAATTTGTAGTTTTTGCACCCCTGTTGCCCCTTATCAAAATTTTTGGATCTTTTATTTGTTAGAAATGTAGATCGTGTGAGGGGAATAATTTGCCGTTTGATTTTTGAAAATCAGACGGGTAGATCTCGAGATCTCTGGGGGGGGGGGGAGGGAGGGGTGGAATCCTCCCCAGCCCCCCCTTTACAAATGGGGGTAGCCAGGAGCCTGTTACAAATAGGGTTAAGGAGCCAAAAGCCAGTACAAAATAAAGCTATTGCTTTGAAGTTTGGTTAAGGCATCGTCCATACTTGGTTCTCTAATATATTCCGGTTTTTGATTATCTTTGATAATTTAGAATTTGTAGATTTTTTGACAGCTTTTTTATGTTTTTGGGGTAAAAAACTCAAGATTTCGTAAATACGAGACAGTCAATTTAACTTGTTTGAACGAAGTTTTAACGTCTTTTGTTTCATATTGAGCAAGAATGTTTAAAAAGACCCGCTAGGTTCTCGACCCAATAGGAGTTTGTACTGGTCTATTACTTAGTTATACGTAGTTGATGCAATACGATGCAGCTTTTACATCGTCAAATGCTAGTGTTACTTCCAATAAAACGTTGTGGGAGCGGTTTTGACGTCTCTGTATAAGTATAAGATGGTAAGAACGGGAACAGGAACAACCACACGGCGCGGTCGGATAGGGAGGGGAAGCGCAGCCAGAGACCCGCCCGGTTCTGACGACCTTCATCGTCCACCGATGACGTCACCAGCCGAGGACCGCCGACAGTGACGTCACAGGTGGTCTGTATAAAGCCGCCGACCGCCGGCCGATAGACATTCTCCTCTGCAGACTCACCCAGCCAGCATCATCATGAAGCTGGTAAGTTCGCCTCATAAACTCGGCATGGAACATAAAGAAGAAGCGTCAACATGGAGCTAGTTGTCAAATGCAATGAAATAAGCAGTATCTTGATTTTCTTACACGAATGGAGCTGGCTGAATAGTATATGTTTTAATAGTTTTGGTGGCTCTAGATGTTTCTCGATGATATGTTAATGTTTCGTGCGTTATTTGCGCTAGTTGTTAATAGTGTCCTGCCTGCTGTTTCAGTTCGTTGCCCTGTGCGCCACTCTGGCCTGCGCCAGCGCCGGTCTGGTCGCTCCCGCCACCACCTTTCTGCGGGCCCCCAGCCACGACTCTGCCGTCATCCAGAGCCATAGGTTTGGCGGCAACTTCGCCTACCGGACGGACGAGGCGCACGCCTACGCCGCCGTCAGCCCGGTGGTGGCGACCGTGCGCAAGGCGGTCGGTGTCTCCTACACCCATGGCGCTCCCATCGTAAAGTCCACCACTGTGGAGCACCCGGTGACCTACGCCGCTGCCCCTTACGCCACTTACGCTGCCGCCCCTGTCGCCACCTACGGCGCTGCCCCTGTCGCCACCTACGCCGCGGCCCCTCATGCCGCCTACGTCGCTGCCCCTCATGCCGCCTACGCTGCTGCCCCTCATGCCGCCTACGCCGCCGCCCATCATGCTGCCTACGCCGCTGCCCCTCATGCCGCCTACGCCGTTGCCCCTCATGCCACCTACGCCACTGCCCCCGCCTACGGCTACTCTGGTCTGGGCTACAACTACGGCCTGGGTCTGCCCCTGAGCTTCGAGAAGGTCGAGGAGGCTGAGGCTGAGGCCGAGCCCGCCGTCGAGGCCGCGGAATAAACTGTCCGCCAGGTGTCGCCCCTTCCCTTCCCTGACGTGTTGCAGTCTGCTGGACAAAGCTGCCTGGCTGGTCCAGCAGAGGCTACACGTGGGTAACGAACTCGTCTGATGTTTGCTGAAAATCCCGCCAGATGTCAGGTGTGATCTGCAGAGTGAATCATTGCAAGCATTTTATGCATACATCATATAATGTATATTCTACTGTGTGCACATCATTGCTCATCAACTCTCAATAATACACTTATTGTTTGTATGCAACGCTGTTCTTTGATTGATTTAAATCTTCCAAAAATTATTTCAATGATTAATTTAAATACGGATTATATGGTTTTCAGAAGAACACGAATCAGCTACGAAGGCGTGCCATGCGATAATCGAGAGAAAGTTTTAGAGACAAGCAAGGTCTGATCGGAAGAGGTCACCGGAACCATGGCTTCCAAGACCAGCGAAAAATCGGCCGAAAATTAGCTCATTCTCTCATGATAAAGCAGGGGCGGTTCTTCCATGTAAGCAAGGTAGGCAATGCCTACCCACGTCGGTAGCCTTCTTCCGATAGCGATATTTATATTCCCTTCTTTTCATTTTTTTCTTGATTAATATGCTTTTCTTCAATCGGAATAGACCTATCTTGGAGCAAATGTTCCAATTTTTCCAAGAAAATGTCATACGAAATCATAATTAGATAGGAGTGCGTCCATTTGATTGTCCCGTTGATAAAGAGGCAGTTGATCCTCTATCGTTTATTTGAACGAGAACAAGAACAATGATGATAGCACTGCAAAATAAGGAAATCATATTAGTAATCAGATTACTCTCTACTTCCCCCCAAGTTTTTGCGCCAACAAAAAATAAACCAAAGTATACTGAGCTGTACGAATAACAAACGAACTGAAAAAATGGTGTCCTGGGATACAAGCCCGGCAAACAGCGCACGGTGAAGCGGACAAGTAAGCACGCGCACTGACATGTATTCGACAGCTCGGTGCCATCTTGGCCAACACCGGGTTGGCGATCAGAGACAGCGTCAACCATTCACATAACCGGCGGCCTCATAAGGCACATAGTCCGGATTTTAATGTTCACATTTCATAGGCCTCAAACCATTTAGGCTGCGTTTTCTTCCGCGACGACCTCCTAGGGGCGGGTGCCGCCGCATCCACCTCCGGCCCCGACGTCGGTGCCAGTGGACGATCTTTACGATAGTGGACGATGGTTTCAGGACCTGGAGCTTCGCAATCTTCACCGGCGGTCGTCCCGCCACCGTCGGCTGCGGGTTCGCGGACCACCGCCGTTGGTGCGGGGGGCTCGGGTGTCGGCTTGACGTGCGCCGGCGTCAGAGGTGGCGGAGGCGTCTCGTTCGCCGCCGCCGGAGGACCGCCACTTGTCGACGTCGGCGGCCCGGCCGACGGGGCCGAGGGGGCCGAGGGGCCGCCGGTGTAGGCGCGACGAGTCAGGACGTCGTCGGCCAGTGTCCGCGGCGGCGGACGCACCACGATAGCTGGTGTATATCGGCGCAGGAACTGGCGATTCCTCAGCGTTACCCGCCCGGACCCGTCCACCCGGACGACGTACTGGTCGTGCTGCCTTACTTCAGTGACCCGGCCAGTCTTCTCCCATCGCCTGGGGTGATTCCCGACCTGATTCTGGATGCGCACCTGGTCGCCTGCGGCGAGGGGCGGGAGGCGGCGTGTGTTTAACGCAAATGTAAGAAAATCCTTGCCTAAGCTTGCCTACCTCGTCCTACTAGATTCTCGACCAGCCTGTGTACAAATATTTTGGGTCCTGCAGTATGCAAATTCTGTAAGGTAGGCAAATCCACTAGAAAATCGAAACGAACACACCTTTTTAAGCGCAATAACTTCATTTAATAAATATGGCTGCAATACCAATTATTATTTAGGCTTGTAGTAGCTTGCCACATAGGGGTTCATTTATTATGTCTTTAAAAAAAAACATGAAAAATATTATTATTCCAAGACGATGATGGTGCCATCTAGGTATCATTTTAAGAACTGCAGCTTCTAGCCAACTATAAAGGGGAGCTTAACGTCTCGCGGTTTTGTGACACCTACGATTAATACTGCTTTCAGTTGTGTTCCGTGACGTTCTTGGTGCTGCTCAGTGCCAGCTAGCGCCAAAAGTGAAGCAAAGTCTTGCATCAACTTGCTGATATTTTGTTTTTAATTTTCGTCCCTCTCTAGCTTGGCCCTGAACTGGACGGTGAATTCGCTTGCTCTTTGCCAATCCACGTGTGTTACTGGTGTAGGTATGGCATTACAATTGGCCTGTTGGGTAAGTTTTTATGACAATGCTGCCTTGCCTACCTAGTCTCAAGGGCCTATCGCCGCCCCTGTAATGTAAATACAATTTGAGAAACGATTAACAGGAAATTTAGTTTAACTATGTTGTTAACAAAAGCAAATGACATCTTGTGAGCTTTTGACATCCTATCGAACTTTTGGGATTTTGTACGTACACAGGTGACAAAATCATAGCATTGCAACTGTTAAAATATGTAAAGTAATGTCAAGCAATAACATTTGAGCACATTAAAGGGATCAATCCATTAACCCTATTCCCTGCAGGACGCGGAACTGCTGCTGCCATCTGGTGGCGGCCCGGCGCGCGGCAAGAGGACTCGGCGCGGCGGACGCGGCCGAGCGCGCGGACGGAGAGCGGGACGGCGACACCGGCGTGGGGAGCGTCAACAGGGGGCACCGGGGGACGTAAGAGTATGTGTTTTTCCGCTTTAAACATCAGATCGCTGAAACCCAAAATACTGTCGCTGCGGCACGCCTTAACTTGTATAGCTGTGATGTCTGTGTTCTTTCTGAAACTTGGCTTAAACCTGAAACACCCTCACGATACATTAACTTCCCTGGTTATACTTTGACACGCGCGGACCGACCTGATGGTAGAGGCTATGGGGGAGTTGCTGTTCTTAGTAGGTCGGATTTTAAAGTTAGGAGGCTCCAGTCAGTATGCGCTTCTGATCAATGTAAATTAGAAACTTTATGGCTTTCAGTGACCAGTTTGCGTAGGCGTCGTTTCAACGTGTGTGCTGTGTATAGGCCCCCACATCACAGCTCTGCTCAGATTTCTATCGATTTAGAATGTCTGGAGACCCAAGTGCAGCGTGACTTACTTAGTTCTACCGATCCTCTTATCATCACTGGCGACATTAATTGTAATCTTCTAGGAACGGACGCAGACCCTTGTAGAGTCAGACTTATAGAGTTTTTAGACAACTTATCCCTGTTCCAACATGTACGCGCCCCCATTTTTAGGTCTGGGTCACTGTTAGATGTTTTTATCACGAACGTGGCTAATTTTACAACTGCTGCTCAAGTACATCAATGCGCCTATAGTGATCATTCTTTTATTGTTGCCCACCTTGATATCCCTAAAGCACGTGCGAAGCCGAGATTCATATTCTCTAGACATAGGATGAATGTGTTAAATTTTCATTTTTCGCTGTGCCGTACTGACTGGAGCCCAGTGTTCTCGCGCGCGGGAGTTGCCGATCAGTGGACTGCCTTCTCCGATCTGTTTCTGTCTATTCTTGACTTTCATGCCCCTTCACAGCGCATCAAGCTGTACAACCCTTCGGCACCCCCTGTCTCGGACGCCACCTTGCGGCTGATGGCTCAGCGCCGCGGACTTCTTGCCCGCAGTGGTAGGACCCCGGCCTTCATCGCTCTTGATAAGAAAGTAAAATCAGACATCCGGTATGATGTAAGACGAGATATTTCCAGGCGGGTGAGCGAGCAGGGTCCTACTACAATTTTTCGGAACATTCGCCAAATTATAGAGGGCAAGAAGTCCGCACAGAGAGCTGTGCCTGAGGCCACACCCGACGAGCTAAACAAGTACTTCGTCGGGGTGGGGCCTCGTGTCGCGGGTGAGGTTCGGGACAGGGGGGAGCCCCTTCAGCTTCCCTGTAGACTCCCGAGGGTTGGCGCTTGCGCTTTCTTTCTGGAGCCTGTTTCCCACGACTTACTTCATTCTACCCTCTTTTCTATGAAAAATTATGGAGCCTGTGGTTCTGACGGCATCTGCATCCGGGTTTTGAAACTTTGTTTTGACGTCATCGGCCATGTCTTCCTTCATATCATCAACACCTGTCTCACAACCTGTGAATTTCCCGCGTCCTGGAAACACTCTATCGTACATCCTATTCACAAATCCGGGAGCCTCTCCGAAACTTCAAACTTCCGTCCCATCTCCATCGTCCCCGCCTTCCCAAAGCTAGTAGAGAAAGTTGTGCAGCGGCAACTGTACACTTATATGTCTAACAATCATCTCTTTTCCTCATCCCAGCACGGTTTTCGCTCAAATGACTCCACCGAAACCGCGCTTCTTACCGTATCCGATAATATTCTTTCCGCCACCGACCGCCAGGACATCACCCTCCTCTGTCTCATTGATCTGTCAAAATGCTTTGACGTGATCGACCACGCAAAGCTCCTTTCCAAACTGCAAACCTATTCTATCGATCCTACCTGGTTTTCTTCTTACCTCACTGGCCACACTCAATCTGTTTGTACAGCTGACGGGCGTGGAAACCGTCACCTTTCCCGATCCCTACCCAATCCTATCGGTGTCTTCCAAGGATCCTCACTTGGCCCGCTCCTATTCCAGATTTTCGCCAACGATCTTTCCCTGTTCGCACCACAGGCGCACGTGGTGCAGTACGCTGACGATACCCAAATTCTGGTCTCAGGCAAAAAAGGATCCCTCCCTCAGCTCATTGCTACCATGGAACAGGCTTTATCATCTCTCGATGCCTGGTTCCATTCCCATGGTTTGAAAGTAAATACCGGGAAAACAGAACTCATGGTCTGTGGTTCCCGTCAAAATTGTCGCGGCATGGCCCCGACCACTATTCGGTTCCGCGAGGACATAGTGCGTGAGAGCCCCACGGTGAGGAACCTTGGCGTACTGTTCGACAAGAACCTCTCGTGGGACTCACACGTATCTGCCCTCGTCAAAAAATGTAACGGTATCCTCATCGGCCTGACCCACGTACGTCATCAGATCCCTTCGTCACTTCTTCCTATCATAGTCGACGCCCTTGTCATCTCGCACGTCCGATACTGTTTGACGGTGTTCGGCAACGGCTCAGAGAAAAACATGCAGCGCCTCCAAAAGATCCTCAATTTTGGCTTGCGCGCTGTCTCTGGCCGGCGTAAATTTGATCACATATCGGACGTGCGAGATGAACTGGGCTGGCTCACCGCCCGGCAGCTGTACGAACTTCAATCCCTCAATCTTCTTCACAAAATTCGCACCACCGTAGAACCACATGCTCTCGCTTCCCGGCTTTCGACAAACTCTGAGTTTCGAGCTAGAAGCACACGCCAGGACGCTGATTTGGCCCTCCCGCGCGTGAGAACCGAAGCCGGCAAGAGACGCTTTTTATACAGTGTAGCGCAGCGCTACAACGCGTTGCCGCCGGACCTGCGTGAGGCCTCTTTACCATCTTTTAAACGTCAGCTCGGTGATCTTTTACATGGTGTATGATGGGTGTCGTGTATGTTTATGTCGGTCGCTGTGTGAATGTGTGTATGATCATGGAGTGCATTTTAGTTTTTGTATGCATGTTGCTAAGTGTCGCTTTTAACATGTCTCTACCTTTTAACCATGACGCGACACTCAGAATAGCCGTTGTATGCATCGGAGAGTGTTTTTACTGTCAATACATACAATGATCTTTCAAAAAACACCCAAAATGTTCGTTTTTTTTTTGCCCCCTGCCCCACATTTAAAAAAAAAAAAAATTGGGATACAAAAAGAGAGATCTTATCATGACGAATCGAATGGCATTTTCCCTATCGAAATCGACCGAGTGGTTCTCGAGATCTCTGGGGGGGGGGGGGGGGCAGAATCCGCCCCCGCAGGTTAACGTAATTCTGGCCGCCCACAGGGAATAGGGTTAACACGCCCATTGGTAGACCTCTGAAACAACTTCGCCTTGGTGGGGGTGGGGTTAAAATGAACCCCCATTAAATCGAAGACTAAAATTGCTAGAAAGACAGACAGAAGACCAAAATTGCCGAAAAAAACGTCTGGAAGCTCTCAATAAGGACATGCGATGTTACGTCGTTATTCTTTCCCTAAAGCCAATATTAAGGTCACCAAGGGCGGATCCAGCCGGCCGTTTTTTTTTGGGGGGGGGGGGGGGGCAAACCGTTTTTTAGCGGACCTTACCTACCCCTAATTTCGAATTTCTTCCCGGATTTGGGCCACTTTATTTTGCAACCACACGATTTCGATTTTTTTCCACATTTTTTTTTTAGGTTTTCGACCTTTTGGGATATCGAAAAAGGAAAAATGTCAGCTTGCAGTTTGTATTGTTCCGACATTGCCTTACACTGATAAAAACTATGTCAATTGTCAGCTGTACCCAGGGGCGTCGCCGATAATTTTTGAGTGGGAGGTCGGCTGAAATGACGAAAAAAAATGTACCCCAATTTGTTATGCGTGTATTTAAGCCTTTGCAACATTTCTAATGTGGATTTGCATGTTATAGTAGGTACTTGTTATTTAGCGCCGCGAAGCGGCGCGATTTTTTTTTTGCTCGGGTTTGCCTGATAAAACCCAGAAACATAGGCATTTTTAGCTTCTTAGCCTTGTAGAGGATAATAAGCTAAAAATGTTATTCATTCAATTCAGCGTTACGACGAAACGAAGACGATGACGATGGCTTCGTTATGACGATGGCCACTGATGTGACGCCGCGAACCGGCGTGAACATTTTAATTTTAGGTCGTGGAAAACGCATTTTTAATATTGGAACCAGACCGTGAGTGGAGCCAAGCCTCAGGTAACCCCTTTTCCTGGTTGCGCATCTCGGTATGATGCAAAATGTTGAAATGAAGGTAGTTTTTCATATACATTAGCCTCGGATAGTAAATCACGATGGCCGGTGGCAGTCTGCGCTCAATAGTACATATGATAATAATAACTGTAGTCTGTATACATACCTATGTACCGAACTGTAACAAACAACTGGTAACGGTGCAAATGGTTTCAAAGTAGCAAGAGGCAGACCGACATTTCCGCGCATAAACGGTCCCTGTGGATCTGGAGGAGCCTGGGGGAGATGGCTTGGGGAGATAGTCCTGGCCTGGTCCCCACTATTAGCTCTTCGGGCCAACAAGTTGGGCACCGCTGGAACAGCTTCCGGTTGCCGAAGTCCGCGTCTTTGCGTTCGCGTCGCCTTTTTCGGAACTCGGCAGACAAGCTAAACATGTAGCCCGCTTTAAAGATAATATTTTATGAAGAGAGTTGGCCCTGGGGCCAGCAATTACCGCCAAGGAGAGCCTCTGCAAGACACTTAATGGAATTAATTTTCCAAATTTGTATATGCAATTGCGAAACTTGTGTCATGCCGCGAAGCGGCGCGAAATTTTTCAGTTTTTGACTGAGGCTAGCTTGATTTTGACTGCTGCAATTTTGGGATGCCCAGTACCGTTCTAAAAACGCAAATATAGCATGCATTAAATTTCACGTCATGAGGGGGGGGGGGGGGCAAAACATAGTTTGGCCCCCTTAAACAGGCTTGGGGGGGGGGGGGGGGGGGCATGGCCCCGTTCGCCTCCCCTGGATCCGCCCTTGGTCGTGGGTCTAGTTATTCCTTCGTCGACGACGAAATAATTATTTATGAACGTGTTCATTTTTTTTCTTCTTAAAATTTCACAGAACACGGAATTTTATTGTTTTTTATATGCGTTGAGGCTCATATTACAGTTATTTATATATATATATATATATATATATATATATATATATATATATATATATATATATATATATATATATATATATATATATTTTTTTTTTGGGGGGGGAAAGACATGTTGGCCCCCCCCCTTCCAGGCTTTTGGGGGGGGGGGGGGGGAGGGCATGGCCGGATTGGCCCCCCTGGATCCGCCAGTGAAGGTCACCAGAGGTCTTCAAAGGTCAAATGTTATAAGGACTTTGCTAATGAATCACCCAAATATCTCGGACACTACGATAGCTTGGAACAAACGAAAAATACAATCGGAAGCTCTTGAAATATACAATCGTTGAGGTGTGGTCAAATTGTAGCTCAGGGCAAAAGTTTAGGTTCCAGAGGTCCCCAAAGGTCACGATTTCCCAATTTGTTTTTCATTTTTGTGTTGTATATAACAAATATACGGCAATACTTTTAACACCATCGTAATTGTCTCGGCAAGACACTTTGAAACGTATTAATGGCGACTGGGCTTAGGTCAACGTCAAAATTTGACCTTTGGTCAAGGTCATTTAGTGACCCAGGTACTGTGTTAGGTCATGTTGCATATGGGGCGACGCGACTCGACGAGACAAGACATAGGTGATATTCGTAAGTCTCTATCTTTATTATATCAAGAGTTATTGGCAAAAATGTGCTGGTGATCTCAGATGACTTCAGATTACCTTGCAAAGGTCATTGAGCAACACTTTGCACTTGGTTCATCAACAATGAGCTAAAATAACATGATCCTGAAGTAATTGGCCTGATCTAATGCATATTATCTGAATAGAAAGCATTTGTATATTTTCCAGCTGACTTATCATGGGAGGTCATGGAATTGACCTGACCGATATGCATGACCGATATGCAAATACATGAAAAATGAATTGTGGTCACTGATGCTCCAATTAACTTCTATGAGTTTTAAATCGTTCGGTCAAACCATAGCTATGGCTTTGGCACGACCACAAATACCTTTGGAGGTAAGGTCACTTGATGTAACCTTGTGACTTGACCTAAGATGATCTGACGTAAAAACGTTCACACAATGTGAGTAATAAATGTCCAAGCAGCTTTCTTAAATTTTTATTTCTTAAAAACCTCAGTAGGGGGGGGGGGGGGGGGGTCAAAATAATCATATGTATACTAGGCACATGACAGAAGTGCATTTTAATTTGAACAAATACGCACATACCTGCATACACCACATATATTGTTGTTGGTAATTCAGAATTGAAGAAATAACGTGTTTAGCTTCTTGCGCTTCATCTTTTTTGAGCAAATGCAAATGTAAAATGCAAATGTAAATTCACAGTATGCAAATACAGTCAAATCACGGACAAATATAATTTATGTCGTAAATGCATATCAACCACAATAATCACTTATGGGCAAACTTAAAGAAATTCCTTCACGCTAGCAAAAATAATTCATTCAATTCAGTCAATTAATTCAATTCATTCAATTCATTCAATTCATTCAATTCATTCAATTCATTCAATTCATTCAATTCATTCAATTCATTCAATTCATTCAATTCATTCAATTCATTCAATTACTTCAATTACTTCAATTCATTCAATTCATTCAATTCATTCAATTCATTCAATTCATTCAATTCATTCAATTCATTCAATTCATTCAATTCATTCAATTCATTCATTTCATTCAATTCATTCAATTCATTTAATTCACTCAATTCATTCAATTCATTCAATTCATTTAATTCATTTAATTCATTCAATTAATTCAATTCATTCAATTCATTCAATTTATTCAATAATTTAATTCATTCATTCAATTCAAGCTCTAATTAAATTTACAACGGCTTTCTACCGTAGTGCATGCGGATTTATACAAATACAAATAATTAGGATTAAAAACCCAACTGCAAAAGTTTCTTCTAGAATAAAGCTATGCAAAGAATATGGTATATTTTTTCTTCTTCTAAATATCGAAATATTCGTCATTATTCAACTCCCCCTGGATAAATACAAATACAAACTGTTAGCATGGTGTTATTTGTCACGGATGCCACATTGTTTCTTTCTGGAAAATGTGCTAAAATACGTAAAAGTGTTTTAAAGTTTCATAGCCAGTAGTGTAGCTCCTTACGAAATATTACCAACTGACGGGAAGAGGTAAACAAATCTCCCGTGACACGCGTGTTATCAGTACATCGGTACATCGGTACGGTACCTCAGTACATCCTCATCGGTACATTTGGTTCTCTGCCGTCTTCCCCTAGCTCTCACCAACTTCTTTGCTCTGTTTTCCCCTTTCTTGCTTCCTTTCCAGTACAAAGTATACAGCAATATTGAAAGGTATGTGTACGTTAGAAACGAGGCGGACCACCATTAGCCGGGACTGTGAGCCGGAAGCGAGAGACCGTCAGTTCCCGTCTGACCCTGGTCTGATGACGTCATCATACGCCAGCTGAGCTCGGCTCCGACCCACGGCGGAGGGCGGGGCCTGTCGGCGGGACCACGCCCCCAGCCGCCGACACCGTATAAAGACGGCCGCCACCGCCACACCGACATACACATCCGACGTGTCTCACAGCTCAGCAACATGTTCAGACTGGTAAGTTCATCGCCGCTAGAAAACCACCGCCGTGTGTGCAAATTCAGACTTGTATTCAATTCAGTCAATCGACTCAAGCTACTCCCGTCGTGTGGTCAGCCCTTCGGGTACTGGTAAGGATCAGGATTCACCACCAGACCGTACGCTAGCTGAGATGCAAGTTTAGTATCTAGACATTCGTGTTAGCATATCGTTACCTAGTCTAAGTAAACAATTTGCATCACAGCTAGCGTACGGTGTGCCAGCGAACCCTGATCGTTATCAGGACCCGAAAGGCTGACCACACGACGGGAGTAACTTGAGTCGATTGATTGAGTTAAATACAAGTCTGAGTGTGTCGTGGTATGATCGTTATCAGGACCCGAAGGGCTGACCACACGACGGGAGTAACTTGAGTCGATTGATTGAGCTAAATACAAGTCTGTGTGCAATGCATCCACCATTGCATTGGCATTAGTTTGTACATGATGGCTTGTAATAGCTGCTTTTTCCAATATCACGTTCTATCAAAGTATGTTTTGCATTTAGTGGAGCCTGTCAATTTAATGATCGGGAAATAAGCGTTCTTACCAGAGATGAGGGATTCGTGGGTAAATCTGATGGTCGGTTCCTGTTCTCAGATGGTTCTCGCTTGCGTGCTGGCGTGCGCCTGTGCCGCCCTCCTGCCTCTGGGCTACTCTAGCCTCGGCTACGCTCACCCCGGCCTCGGCTACGCTCACCCTGGCCTCGGCTACGCTCACCACGGCCTCGGCTTCGCTCACCCCGGCCTGGTCAACCCGGCCCCGCTGGCCTACCGCGCTGACCCGCTTGCTGCGCCGGCCACCTACTCGGCGGCTGCCTTCCCCAGCTACGAGACCGTCAGCCACACCGTCGACGTCGCCCACGAGCCCGTGGAGCAGCACGGCTACGTCGTCAAGTACTAAACCGCCCCCACCTGGACTGGTCCCTTCCCGCCCTCTTCCCTCTCTCCATCTGTCCCTCTCTCTCTCCTCTCTGCTGAGATGATCAGACTGAGTTGCCGCCGAGTGCCTGACTGAGTGCCGCCGAGTGCCTGCTGACGCGTGAGAGCTGACCCGTGTCTGACCTGTCTGCCGAGTCTGCTGAGCCGGGCCGCCGG
Source organism: Chirona hameri (assembly GCA_036785665.1). Lineage (NCBI taxonomy): Eukaryota > Metazoa > Arthropoda > Thecostraca > Balanomorpha > Balanidae > Chirona > Chirona hameri. The sequence goes on along the minus strand of JAXIVJ010000746.1, from coordinate 153,984 downwards.
CTCTGACGTCAGCGTCACGTGACGAGTGACGTCATCAGCCGTGGTCCGTCGCCGGACATGTCGAATGTGTATTTTTGATACGAAATATATTGTGATTGTATTTGACGTGTTTTCCAAAGTACTTGGATATTTGTAGTGAGTAATTTTGTTTCCATGTAGTCAACACCGAAGGAACAACGATAACAATCCAACAAATAAGCACAGCACATTGTTGAACATAAAATTGAAACAGCAAACTGGTTACAGAGGCCGGTGATGTTGCTGACGGAACAAATGTAAAATGCAAAAAGTAGACTTACTGCTATCGAAAATTTAAGCCCGATGGTGATTGAACATCGTCCATTAGTGGAATGCACGTCGTTTGCAATGGTTTCCCTTATATTTTGTTATCTTTTGCAAACTTTGAGTAGCAGAAAATAGAGCAGAAATAGCTGAGTGAGGAAAGATCCATTCAGCGTCCTCAGGCTCAGTGTATTTATAATTGGCCAGTTTTAGACGAAAATAAAATGATTTCTCATGCAGTAAGATAAACTACACAAATACAATGGTAACAATCCATGAACGCTTCGGTACCATGGTTTGCAGAAGGTAAACGTTATAACGCACATATAACCAGAATAACAAAAAAAAACACGCATAATGCAATATCGAATATGCAAGCTGTACAAAATAATATCATACAATCTTCAATCTTTCAGTTCCCTCTCTAGTCTCATATTCTAAATCCACATATAGGTAGACGGAAGGACAAAATCAGGTCATGATAAAGCAGGGAATGATGTCAGAGTGTGTTATGTTCTTGTTGAAAAGCAAGGGCTTACAAACAGTCCTGTCAAAAGTAGAGTTTGTGATATACATTAAATTGTAAGATAGCAAATAATACACTATAGCCTGAAACATCGGCCAGCTACCCCGAATATTCGAGTATCATAAATATATATATGGGTATTTTCTGTTTGTTGCGCGGCGGTCAGACGAGTTGAGGGGTGTGGCCGATTATTTTGCTCGAGTTGGTATTAACGTTAATTCTGGAAAGTCAGTTGTGTCTCCTGTATCGCGCATTGCGTATCTCGGAGTTGATGTCCACCTCGGTCGGCCGGCAGCCAGAATAAAACCAGGCGTGTTGAGCTCTGTTCGCAATGCCATGATGCAATGTTCGGCTTCCTGGCCGGCGGTATGGCGACAGCGCCTCGCCGGTTATGTTATTTTTTTGCGACCCTGTCTGAAGCTGCCACTGGAGGTTGTTTGCGCGATTTTGGACGGCGATGTCGACGCTTGCGCAGCCGTGGTGCCATTCATGTGCGACAATGTAGAATGGTCATTTGGTGACATTTGTCGCTGGAATGATGTGCATGACGTGAGCTATGTTTTGTGGACGCCACCCCGCAGCAGATAGAAATTGTTTGTCCCGGGTGTAGACCTGTATCAGTGCGTTTGCCCGAAGAGCTGCCGATTTATTTAGCGGAATATGTGGCCGCACTCACTGCCGTGATGAGCGTTGGTGAGGAGCCAGTGACCATATTTACTGATAATATGGGTGTCTTCTTTAACTTGCACAAGGGACGATGCTCACGGCCATTTCTGTCGTTATTATGCAGTGTATTTCGTTCAAGGATGTATTATTTAGGTTTCCTTCCGTCATGTATGAACCCAGCCGATGTCCCGTCCCGCGCGCCGTTATCGTGACCGGGGCAGGGTCAGGGGTGGTGCCACCATAGCTGACCAATGGGAAGGCAGCGACCTGGGCTGCGCGCGCAGATGGCGCTACCGTAGAGCCGACCAATAGGGGGCTGATTTTTTTTTGGCGCGCATTATTGTTCTCGGCTTTGGTGAGTGTGTGTTGGGGTCAGTTGCGACTCTAAGCAATACAGCAGCTGGCGGCCAGCTCCACCACCAGCACAACACAGCAACAAAGAGAGCAAAACATGCAACAATGCAATTAAGTGTCGAAAGATTTAAGGTCAGGTCAATAGTTTAGGCTCCAGAGGTCATCAAATGTCAAACAGGTTATTTTTGTGTTGCTAAACAGTTTTTCGCAAATAACTTTTTACTCAATAGAGATAAAGCAATACGTTTGACGCCATCGTGTTTGTCCCATCAAGACACTTCGAATCATATTCATGTTGACCAGGTCAGGTCAACTGAGAAATTTGACCTCAGGTCAAGGTCAAGTGGTGACCCAAGTAGGTCATGTTGCATATCGGGAGACGTGTCTCGAGAAGACAAACACATTGGTTCCATTCTCACTTCTCCATTTTTATTATGTCGATAGTTATTGACAAAACAGTGTTGGCAGTCACGAAATTGACCTGACCTTAGGTCACCGATATCAGAAATCCGAGAGAGAAAAAATTGTAGGTATCTATGACCCTATGCAATCCTGCAAGTTTGAAACCGATCTGCCTGAAACTGTGGCTGTGGTGCTACCGAAAACGTTTTGGAGGTAGGGTCATCACGTGACCTGATCTGGTGACCTAACCTAAGATGACCTGAGGTCAATAATTGTGCATAATGTGGGTAAATATTTCCAAACAGGTATGAGAGAAGCTGCGGCGGTGCGCACCGCCGCTTTTACGCTATTTTTGAAAAACCTTAGGGGTGGGCGGATTTCGCCCCACCCCCCTCGGCGCGTGTTAAATGGCGTTGACCGATCGCAAATATCTCCTCAACTTTAGGAGATATGTGCTTTGCAACTTTCCCAACATGCTGTGACGTCACAAAATGACGTCACGAGAACAGAACAGAGTATTTGTCAGAGGACTGTTCTGACCACGAATTCTGATTCAGGACTATGCAAAAACTATACATGATTTCATGAAAATCTGAGGTGGTGCCATGTAAAATAGCACTTCACCGGTTAAATTGGCATGGAATGACCCATTTTATTGTTTAATCGATAACAATTTCTCTTAATATCTGCTGAAAAATTGACAGACATTGAAAAATGACGCATTTATGGTTGTAACACGCACCTACAATACAATACTGCAATACTTTGAACCAAATTTGAGAGCTATATTAGCAAAAAAAGTCTGACTTCTGGTGTTTCAAAAACAAAAACGGCTACTGCATGGTATTATACATTGCCCATGATATCCAGTTTTCATCCTGTACTTAAAATTGTGCAGAACAAACAATGTTTAAGGCTGTTCTTCGTCTTCTAGACGAAGAAGGCCCTAAATATGCATTACAACGTCTGCTGACTGCAAATGGCATTTTGATCCAATGAGCTATGATTGCGATGAGCTGACGTAAGACCATCAAAACTAATGACACTCTGCTAAAGAAGGCATAGCTTAGTGTCCCAAGCATATATAAAGGGTATGTACCGTTTTAGTCTCCCGTTCCTATGTCTTCCGGATCTGTCTACCCCTCCCCCTCCCCGCGGAGCGCCCGAGGGGGCGAGGGGCAGGGTCCAGCATGCATCCTCGCCTGGAGTGAGGCGGAGACCCGCCCTGCTCTGACGACCTTCATCGTCCACCGATGACGTCACCAGCCGATGACCGCCGGCAGTGACGTCACAGGTGCTAAGTATAAAGCCGCCGACCTCCGGCCGATAGACATTCTCCTCTGCAGACTCACCCAGCCAGCATCACCATGAAGCTGGTAAGTTCGCCTCATAAACTCGGCATGGAAGATCAAGAAGAAGCGTCAACATGGAGGTAGTTGTCAAATGCAATTAAATGAGCAGTATCTTTATTTTCTTAAACGAATCAAGCTGGCTAAAAAGTATATTTTTTTAATAGCTTTAAATGCTCTAGATGTTTCTCATTGATATGTTAATGTTTCGTGCGTTATTTGCGCTAGATGTTAATGGTGTCCGTCTGCCGTTTCAGTTCGTTGCCCTGTGCGCCACTCTGGCCTGCGCCAGCGCCGGTCTGGTCGCTCCCGCCACCACCTTTCTGCGGGCCCCCAGCCACGACTCTGCCGTCATCCAGAGCCACAGGTTCGGCGGCAACTTCGCCTACCGGACGGACGAGGCGCACGCCTACGCCGCCGTCAGCCCGGTGGTGGCGACCGTGCGCAAGGCGGTCGGTGTCTCCTACACCCATGGCGCTCCCATCGTCAAGTCCACCACCGTGGAGCACCCGGTGACCTACGCCGCTGCCCCTGTCGCCACCTACGCTGCCGCCCCTATCGCCACCTACGGCGCTGCCCCTGTCGCCACCTACGCCGCTGCCCCTCATGCCGCCTACGTCGCTGCCCCTCATGCCGCCTACGCCGCGGCCCCTCATGCCACCTACGCCGCCGCCCCTATCGCCACCTACGCCGCTGCCCCTGTCGCCACCTACGCCGCGGTCCCTCATGCCGCCTACGCCGCCGCCCCCGCCTACGGCTACGCTGGCCTGGGCTACAACTACGGCCTGGGTCTGCCCCTGAGCTTCGAGAAGGTCGAGGAGGCTGAGGCTGAGGCCGAGCCCGCCGTCGAGGCCGCGGAATAAACTGCCCGCCAGGTGTCGCCCCTTCCCTTCCCTGACGTGTTGCAGTCTGCTGGACAAAGCTGCTTGGCTGGCCCAGCAGAGGCTACACGTGGGTAACGAACTCGTCTGATGTTTGCTGAAAATCCCGCCAGATGTCAGGTCTGATCTGCAGAGTGAATCATTGCAAGTATTTTATGCATACATCATATAATGTATATTCTACTGTGTGCACATCATTGCTCATCAACTGTCAAGAATACACTTATTGTTTGTATGAAACGCTGTTCTTTGATTGATTTAAATCTTCCAAAAATATTACAATGCTTCATTTATATACTGATATTTTTTCTCTCAAAAGAACACGAAACAACTATGAAGGCGTGCCATGCGATAATGATAATCGAGAGCAAGTTTTAGAGACAAGCAAGGTCTATTCCGAAGAGGTCACCGGAACCATGGCTTCCAAGACCAGTGACAAATCGGCCGAAAATTAGCTCATTCTCTCATTGTAAAACAGGTGCGGTTATCCCATGTAAGCAAGGTAGGCAATGCCTACCCAGTTCGGTAGCCTTCATCCGATAGCGATATTTATCTTCCCTTTTTTCATTTTTGTCTTGATTAATATGCTTTTCTTCAATCGGAATAGGCCTATCTTGGAGCAAATGTTCCAAATTTTCCAAGAAAATGTCATACGAAACCATAATTTAACGCAAATGTAAAAACCTTGCCTACGCTTGCCTACCTCGTCCTAATCGATTCTCGACCAGCCTGTGCACAAATATTTTGGGTCCTGCAGTATACACATTCTGTAAGGTATGCAAATCCAATAGAAAATCGAAACGAACACACATTTTTTAAGCGCAATAACTTCATAAAATTATTATGACTGCAATACTAATTATTCTTTTAGACTCGTAGTAGCTTGCCACGTTAGTTAAATTATTATGTCTGTAAAACAAAAATATTTGAAAAATATTATTATTCCAAGACGATGATGTCTAGGTATCATTTTAACCCTATTCCGGCGGCCAGAATCACGTTAACCTGCGCGGGGGGGGGGTCAGATTCTGCCCCTCCACCCAGAGATCTCGAGAACCGTTCGGTCGATTTCGATGGAGAAAAATCCATTCGATTAGTCATGACAAGATCTCTTTTTTGGGAGCCCGAATTTTTTTTTTTTTTAAAAATGGGGGGCCAGGGGGCAAAAAATCTGAAAATTTTGGGTGTTTTTTTTAAAGGTCATTGCAGCCATGTGGCTTGACCGATTTTCATGCCTCAGACGTTTTTGAGCTTCAAATGTACTGGCCTTTAATATTCCAAAAGATAAAAACAAAATAAAAAATAATAGGCGTATTCAGGGAATGTAAAATGGGGGGATTTTCTGAAGTAAAAAAATGTGCTGTTCGTGATTGTTTGGGACGACATGAACGTCACATGTGGGCATTATATGGTGTAATTGGTTAAATTTGATATATTGCGCATAGACGGATTCAGGAAATAAAAACATGGGGCACCAGGCGCGTAACGCTTTTATCATCTTACTAATTTGAAGTTGGACCTAATTTGAGGTTGGGTATCGCCTCCCATGTTTGTATCTTGAGTGCGCCTTTGCTCCCAAAATATGTACAATCCCAGTATCTATGTTGCATATTGCATTTAAATTGTTTCTGACGCATTTATTGCACTGCAAACCACGAAGGAAGCCTGCGCCGCAGAACCGCATTCGGAACACCCTCCTCAAAACAGGAGCCTGGAACCGCCTCTGCTGGACCGATTTGTCAAAATTTTGACACAACACGCGCCATTCAATTTGGGAAAAAGTCACAAAGTTTCAGGACGTTTCAAGTTCTAGGTCTGACGGTTTAGAAACGGCAAGTGAAAAACCACCGGGAGGGGCAGAATCTGCCCCCGCAGGGAATAGGGGTAAGCACTGCAGCTTCTAGCCAACTATAAAGGGGAGCTTAACGTCTCGCGGTTTTGTCACACCTACGATGAATACTGCTTTCAGTTGTGTTCCGTGACGTTCTTGGTGCTGCTCAGTACGAGATAGCGCCAAAAGTGAAGCAAAGTCTTGCATCAACTAGCGGATATTTTGTTTTGTATTTGCGTCCCGCTCTAGCCTCGCCCTGAACTGGACGGTGCTCGCTCGCTCTTTGCCAATCCACGTGTGTGTATGGCAGGTATGGCTGGTGTAGGTATGGCAATACAATTGGCCTGTTGGGTAAGTTTTTATGACAATGCTGCCTTGCCTACCTAGTCTCAAGAGCCTTTCACCGCCCCTGTAATGTAAAGCAATATGAGAAACGATTACCAGGAAAATTAGTTTAACTATGTTGTTAACAAAAGCAAATGACATCTTGTGAGCTTTTGACATCCTATTGAACTTTTGGGATTTTGTACGTACACAGCTGACAAAATCATAGCATTTCAACTGTTAAAATATGTATAGTAATGTCAAGCAATAACATTTGAGCACATTATAGGGATCAATCCATTAACACGCCCATCGGTAGACCTCTGAAACAGCTTCGCCTTGGTGGGGATGGGTTTAAAATGAACCCCATTAAATCGAAGACTAAAATTGCTAGAAAGACAGACAGAAGACCAAAATTGCCAAAAAAACGTATGAACGCTCTCAATAAGGACATGCGATGTTAGGTCGTTCATTCTTTCCCTAAAGCCAATATTAAGGTCACCAGAGATCTTCAAAGGTCAAATGTTATAAGTTTAGGGACTTTGCTAATGCATCCCCCAAATATCTCGGAAACTACGATAGCTTGGAACAAACGAAAAATACAATCGGAAGCTCTTGAAATATTCATTGGCTGAGGTGTGGTCAAATTGTAGCTCAGAGCAAAAGTGTAGGTTCCAGAGGTCCCCAAAGGTCACGATTTCCCAATATGGTTTTCATTAATAACTTTTTAAATAACAAATATACGGCAATACTTTTAACACCATCGTAATTGTCTCGGCAAGACGCTTTGAAACGTATTAATGGCGACTGGGTTTAGGTCAACGTCAAAATTTGACCTTTGGTCAAGGTCATTTAGTGACCCAGGTACTGTGGTAGGTCATGTTGCATATGGGGCGACGCGACTCGACGAGACAAGACATAGGTGATATTCGTAAGTCTCTCTTTATTCTATAAAGAGTTATTGTCAAAAATGATCTGGTGATCTCAGATGACTTCAGATTACCTTGCGAAGGTCATTGAGCAATACTTTGCACTTGGTTCATCAATAATGAGCTAAAATAACATGATCCTGAAGTAATTGGCCTGATCTAATGCATATTATCTGAATAGAAAGCATTTGTATATTTTCCAGCTGACTTATCATGGGAGGTCATGGAATTGACCTGACTTTAGGTGACCGATATGCAAATACATGAAAAATGAATTGTGGATGCTGATGCCCCGATTAACTTCTATGAGTTTCAAGTCGTTCTGTCAAACCCTTGGCACGACCTTTGGCACGACTACACATACCTTTGGAGGTAAGGTCACTTGAGGTAACCATGTGACTTGACCTGAGATGACCTGACGTAAAACGTTCAAACAATGTGAGTAATTTATGTCCCAGCAGCTTTCATAAATTTTCTCTCTCTCTGAAAACCTCAGTAGGGGGGGGGGGGGGTGGGTCAAAATAATAATATGTATACTAGGCCCATGACAGAAGTGCATTTTAATTTGAACAAAAACCCACATACCAGCATGCACCACATATATTGTTGTTGGTAATTAATAATTGAAGAAATAACGTTTTTAACTTCCTGCGTTTCATCTTTTTTGAGCAAATGCAAATGTAAAATGCAAATGTAAATTCACATGAGTATGCAAATACAGTCAAATCACGGACAAATATAATTCATGTCGTATATGCATTTCAACCACAATAATCACTTATGGGCAAACTTAAAGAAATTCATTCAAGCTAACACAAATAATTCGTTCTATTAATTCAATTAATTCATTAAATTCATTAAATTCATTAAATTCATTAAATTCATTAAATTCATTAAATTCATTAAATTCATTCAATTCATTCAATTCATTCAATTCATTCAATTCATTCAATTCATCCAATTCATTCAATTCATTCAATTGATCCAATTGATGCAATTAATTCAATTCATTAAATTCATTCAGTTCATTCAATGCATTCAAGGCATTCAATGCATTCAATTCATTCAATACATTCAATTCATTCAATTCATTCGATGCATTCAGTTAATTCATTTAATTCAGTTCATTCAATTCATTCCATTCATTCAATTAATTCAATTGGTTCAATCAATTAATTCATTCATTAAATTCAAGCTCTATTTAAATTTACAACAGCTTTCTACCGTAGTCCTTGCGGAGATATACAAATACAAATAATTGTGATTAAAAACCCAACCAAACAAGAGGAACACTGCCAAAGTTCCTGCAAGAATAAAGCTATGCAAAGGATATGGTATATTATTTCTTCTTCAAAATTTCGAAATATTTGTCATTATTCAACTCCCCCTGGATAAATACAAATACAAACTGTTAGCTGGGTGTTATTTGTCACGGATGCCATATTGTTTCTTTCTGGGAAATGTGCTAACAGGGACCATGAGCCGGAAGCGAGATCCGTCAGTCTGACCCTGGTCTGATGACGTCATCAAATGCCAGCTGAGCTCGGCTCTAACCCACGGCGGAGGGCGGGGCCTGTCGGCGGGACCACGCCCCCGGCCGCCGACACCGTATAAAGACGGCCGCCGCCGCCACACCGGCATACACATCCGACGTGTCTCACAGCTCAGCAACATGTTCAGACTGGTAAGTTCATCGCCGCTAGAAAACCACTGCCGTGTGTGCAAATTCAAACTTGTATTCAATTCAATCAATCAACTCAAGTTACTCCCGTCGTGTGGTCAGCCTTTCGGGTACTGATAAGGATCAGGATTCAAGTTTAGTATCTAGACAGTTTAGTTTAGTATCAATGCAAGTTTAGTATCTAGATATTCGTGTTAGCATACCGTTACCCAGTCTAAGTAAACAATTTGCATCACAGCTAGCGCATGGTGTGCCAGCGAACCCTGATCGTTATCAGGGCCCGAAAGGCTGACCACACGATGGGAGTAGCTTGAGTCGATTGATTGAGTTAAATACAAGTCTGTGTGCAATGCATCTACCATTGCATTGGCGTTAGGTTGTACATGATGGCTTGTAATAGCTGCTTTTTCCAATATGACGTTATATCAAAGTATGTTTTGCATTTAGCATTAAGTATGTTTTTGGAGCCTGTCAATTTGGTGATCGGGAAATAAGCGTTCTTACCAGACATGAGTGATTCGTGGGTAAATCTGACGGTCGGTTCCTGTTCTCAGGTGGTTCTCGCTTGCGTGCTGGCGTGCGCCTGTGCCGCCCTCCTGCCTCTGGGCTACTCTAGCCTCGGCCACGCTCACCCCGGCCTCGGCTACGCTCACCCCGGCCTCGGCTACGCTCACCCCGGCCTGGTCAACCCGGCTCCGCTGGCCTACAGCGCTGTCCCGCTTGCTGCGCCGGCCACCTACTCGGCGGCTGCCTTCCCCAGCTACGAGACCGTCAGCCACACCGTCGACGTCACCCACGAGCCCGTGGAGCAGCACGGCTACGTCGTCAAGTACTAAGCCGCCCCCATCTGAACTGGTCCCCTCCCGCCCTCTTCCCTCTCTCCATCTGTCCCCCTATCTCCTCTCTGCTGATATGATCGGACTGAGTTGCCGCCGAGTGCCTGCCTGAGTGCCGCCGAGTGCCTGCACCGAGTGCCTGCTGACGCGTGAGAGCTGACCCGTGTCTGACCTGTCTGCCGAGTCTGCTGAGCCGGGCCGCCGGCTCTGACGTCAGCGTCACGTGACGAGTGACGTCATCAGCCGTGGCCCGTCGCTGGCCATGTCGAATGTGTATTTTTGATACGAAATATATTGTGATTGTATTTGACGTGTTTTCCAAAGTACTTGGATATATGTAGTGGGTAATTTTGTTTCCATGTAGTCAACACCGAAGGAACAACGATAACAATCCAACAAATAAGCACAGCACATTGTTGAACATAAAATTGAAACAGCAAACTGGTTACAGAGGCCGGTGATGTTGCTGACGGAACAAATGTAAAATGCAAAAGTAGACTTACTGCTATCGAAAATTTAAGCCCGATGGTGATTGAACATCGTCCATTAGTGGAATGCACGTCGTTTGCAATGGTTTCCCTTATATTTTGTTATCTTTTGCAAACTTTGAGTAGCAGAAAATAGAGCAGAAATAGCTGAGTGAGGGAAGATCCATTCAGCGTCCTCAGGCTCAGTGTATTTATAATTGGCCAGTTTTAGACGAAAATAAAATGATTTCTCATGCAGTAAGATAAACTACACAAATACAATGGTAACAATCCATGAACGCTTCGGTACCAGGGTTTGCAGAAGGTAAACGTTATAACGCACATATAACCAGAATAATAATACAAAAACACGCATAATGCAATATCGAATATGCAAGCTGTACAAAATAATATCATACAATCTTCAATCTTTCAGTTCCCTCTCTAGTCTCATATTCTAAATCCACATATAGGTAGACGGAAGGACAAAATCAGGTCATGATAAAGCAGGGAATGATGTCAGAGTGTGTTATGTTCTTGTTGAAAAGCAAGGGCTTACAAACAGTCCTGTCAAAAGTAGAGTTTGTGATATACATTAAATTGTAAGATAGCAAATAATACACTATAGCCTGAAACATCGGCCAGCTACCCCGAATATTCGAGTATCATAAATATATATATATGGGTATTTTCTGTTTGTTGCGCGGCGGTCAGACGAGTTGAGGGGTGTGGCCGATTATTTTGCTCGAGTTGGTATTAACGTTAATTCTGGAAAGTCAGTTGTGTCTCCTGTATCGCGCATTGCGTATCTCGGAGTTGATGTCCACCTCGGTCGGCCGGCAGCCAGAATAAAACCAGGCGTGTTGAGCTCTGTTCGCAATGCCATGATGCAATGTTCGGCTTCCTGGCCGGCGGTATGGCGACAGCGCCTCGCCGGTTATGTTATTTTTTTTGCGACCCTGTCTGAAGCTGCCACTGGAGGTTGTTTGCGCGATTTTGGACGGCGATGTCGACGCTTGCGCAGCCGTGGTGCCATTCATGTGCGACAATGTAGAATGGTCATTTGGTGACATTTGTCGCTGGAATGATGTGCATGACGTGAGCTATGTTTTGTGGACGCCACCCCGCAGCAGATAGAAATTGTTTGTCCCGGGTGTAGACCTGTATCAGTGCGTTTGCCCGAAGAGCTGCCGATTTATTTAGCGGAATATGTGGCCGCACTCACTGCCGTGATGAGCGTTGGTGAGGAGCCAGTGACCATATTTACTGATAATATGGGTGTCTTCTTTATCTTGCACAAGGGACGATGCTCACGGCCATTTCTGTCGTTATAATGCAGTGTATTTCGTTCAAGGATGTATTATTTAGGCTTCCTTCCGTCATGTATGAACCCAGCCGATGTCCCGTCCCGCGCGCCGTTATCGTGACCGGGGCAGGGTCAGGGGTGGTGCCACCATAGCTGACCAATGGGAAGGCAGCGACCTGGGCTGCGCGCGCAGATGGCGCTACCGTAGAGCCGACCAATAGGGGGCTGATTTTTTTTTTGGGCGCGCATTATTGTTCTCGGCTTTGGTGAGTGTGTGTTGGGGTCAGTTGCGACTCTAAGCAATACAGCAGCTGGCGGCCAGCTCCGCCACCAGCACAACACAGCAACAAAGAGAGCAAAACATGCAACAATGCAATTAAGTGTCGAAAGATTTAAGGTCAGGTCAATAGTTTAGGCTCCAGAGGTCATCAAATGTCAAACAGGTTATTTTTGTGTTGCTAAACAGTTTTTCGCAAATAACTTTTTACCCAATAGATATAAAGCAATACGTTTGACGCCATCGTGTTTGTCCCATCAAGACACTTCGAATCATATTCATGTTGACCAGGTCAGGTCAACTGAGAAATTTGACCTCAGGTCAAGGTCAAGTGGTGACCCAAGTAGGTCATGTTGCATATCGGGAGACGTGTCTCGAGAAGACAAACACATTGGTTCCATTCTCACTTCTCCATTTTTATTATGTCGATAGTTATTGACAAAACAGTGTTGGCAGTCACGAAATTGACCTGACCTTAGGTCACCGATATCAGAAATCCGAGAGATAAAAAATTGTAGGTATCTATGACCCTATGCAATCCTGCAAGTTTGAAACCGATCTGCCTGAAACTGTGGCTGTGGTACTACCGAAAACGTTTTGGAGGTAGGGTCATCACGTGACCTGATCTGGTGATCTAACCTAAGATGACCTGAGGTCAATAATTGTGCATAATGTGGGTAAATATTTCCAAACAGGTATGAGAGAAGCTGCGGCGGTGCGCACCGCCGCTTTTACGCTATTTTTGAAAAACCTTAGGGGTGGGCGGATTTCGCCCCACCCCCCTCGGCGCGTGTTAAATGGCGTTGACCGATCGCAAATATCTCCTCAACTTTAGGAGATATGTGCTTTGCAACTTTCCCAACATGCTGTGACGTCACAAAATGACGTCACGAGAACAGAACAGAGTATTTGTCAGAGGACTGTTCTGACCACGAATTCTGATTCAGGACTATGCAAAAAACTATACATGATTTCATGAAAATCTGAGGTGGTGCCATGTAAAATAGCACTTCACTGGTTAAATTGGCATGGAATGACCCATTTTATTGTTTAATCGATAACAATTTCTCTTAATATCTGTTGAAAAATTGACAGACATTGAAAAATGACGCATTTATGGTTGTAACACGCACCTACAATGCATATTTGAACCAAATTTGAGAGCTATATTAGCAAAAAAAGTCTGACTTCTGGTGTTTCAAAAACAAAAACGGCTACTGCATGGTATACATTGCCCATGATATCCAGTTTTCATCCTGTACTTAAAATTGTGCGGAACAAACAATGTTTAAGGCTGTTCTTCGTCTTCTAGACGAAGAAGGCCCTAAATATGCATTACAACGTCTGCTGACTGTAAATGGTATTTTGACCCAATGAGCTATGATTGCGATGAGCTGACGTAAGACCATCAAAACTAATGACACTCTGCTAAAGAAGGCATAGCTTAGTGTCCCAAGCATATATAAAGGGTATGTATCGTTTTAGTCTCCCGTTCCTATGTCTTCCGGATCTGTCTACCCCTCCCCCCTCCCCGCGGAGCGCCCGAGGGGGACGAGGGGCAGGGTCCAGCATGCATCCTCGCCTGGAGTGAGGCGGAGACCCGCCCTGCTCTGACGACCTTCACCGTCCACCGATGACGTCACCAGCCGAGGACCGCCGACAGTGACGTCACAGGTGCTCTGTATAAAGCCGCCGACCGCCGGCCGATAGACATTCTCCTCTGCAGACTCACCCAGCCAGCATCATCATGAAGCTGGTAAGTTCGCCTCATAAACTCGGCATGGAACATAAAGAAGAAGCGTGAACATGGATCTAGTTGTCAAATACAATGAAATAAGCAGTATCTTGATTTTCGTACACGAATAGGGGTAGCTGAACAGTATATTTGGTAATAGTGTTGATTGCTCTATATATTTCTTCATGATATGCTAATTCGTGCGTTACTTCCGCTAGTTGTTAATAGTGTCCTTCCTTCTGTTTCAGTTCGTTGCCCTGTGCGCCACTCTGGCCTGCGCCAGCGCCGGTCTGGTCGTTCCCGCCACCACCTTTCTTCGGGCCCCCAGCCACGACTCTGCCGTCATCCAGAGCCACAGGTTCGGCGGCAACTTCGCCTACCGGACGGACGAGGCGCACGCCTACGCCGCCGTCAGCCCGGTGGTGGCGACCGTGCGCAAGGCGGTCGGTGTCTCCTACACCCATGGCGCTCCCATCGTCAAGTCCACCACCGTGGAGCACCCGGTGACCTACGCCGCTGCCCCTGTCGCCACCTACGCTGCCGCCCCTATCGCCACCTACGGCGCTGCCCCTGTCGCCACCTACGCCGCGGCCCCTCATGCCGCCTACGCCGCTGCCCCTCATGCCGCCTACGCCGCGGCCCCTCATGCCACCTACGCCGCTGCCCCTATCGCCACCTACGCCGCTGCCCCTGTCGCCACCTACGCCGCGGTCCCTCATGCCGCCTACGCCGCCGCCCCCGCCTACGGCTACGCTGGCCTGGGCTACAACTACGGCCTGGGTCTGCCCCTGAGCTTCGAGAAGGTCGAGGAGGCTGAGGCTGAGGCCGAGCCCGCCGTCGAGGCCGCGGAATAAACTGTCCGCCAGGTGTCGCCCCTTCCCTTCCCTGACGTGTTGCAGTCTGCTGGACAAAGCTGCTTGGCTGGCCCAGCAGAGGCTACACGTGGGTAACGAACTCGTCTGATGTTTGCTGAAAATCCCGCCAGATGTCAGGTGTGATCTGCAGAGTGAATCATTGCAAGTATTTTATGCATACATCATATAATGTATATTCTACTGTGTGCACATCATTGCTCATCAACTGTCAAGAATACACTTATTGTTTGTATGAAACGCTGTTCTTTGATTGATTTAAATCTTCCAAAAATATTACAATGCTTCATTTATATACTGATATTTTTTCTCAAAAGAACACGAAACAACTATGAAGGCGTGCCATGCGATAATCGAGAGGAAGTTTTAGAGACAAGCAAGGTCTATTCCGAAGAGGTCACCGGAACCATGGCTTCCAAGACCAGTGACAAATCGGCCGAAAATTAGCTCATTCTCTCATTGTAAAACAGGTGCGGTTATCCCATGTAAGCAAGGTAGGCAATGCCTACCCAGTTCGGTAGCCTTCATCCGATAGCGATATTTATCTTCCCTTTTTTCATTTTTGTCTTGATTAATATGCTTTTCTTCAATCGGAATAGGCCTATCTTGGAGCAAATGTTCCAAATTTTCCAAGAAAATGTCATACGAAACCATAATTTAACGCAAATGTAAAACCTTGCCTACGCTTGCCTACCTCGTCCTAATCGATTCTCGACCAGCCTGTGTACAAATATTTTGGGTCCTGCAGTATACACATTCTGTAAGGTATGCAAATCCAATAGAAAATCGAAACGAACACACATTTTTTAAGCGCAATAACTTCATAAAATTATTATGACTGCAATACTAATTATTCTTTTAGACTCGTAGTAGCTTGCCACGTTAGTTAAATTATTATGTCTGTAAAACAAAAATATTTGAAAAATATTATTATTCCAAGACGATGATGGTGCCGTCTAGGTATCATTTTAACCCTATTCCGGCGGCCAGAATCACGTTAACCTGCGCGGGGGGGGGGGGGGGGCAGATTCTCCCCCCCTCCACCCAGAGATCTCGAGAACCGTTCGGTCGATTTCGATGGAGAAAAAGCCATTCGATTCGTCATGACAACATCTCTTTTTTGGGAGCCCGAAGTTGTTGTTTTGTTTAAAAATGGGGGGCCAGGGGGCAAAAAATCTTAAAATTTTGGGTGTTTTTTTAAAGGTCATTGCGGCCATGTGACTTGACCGATTTTCATGCCTCAGACGTTTTTGAGCTTCAAATGTACTGGCCTTTAATATTCCAAAAGATAAAAACAAAATAAAAAATAATAGGCGTATTCAGGGAATGTAAAATGGGGTGATTTTCTGAAGTAAAAAAATGTGCTGTTCGCGATTGTTTGGGACGACATGAACGTCACATGTGGGCATTATATGGTGTAATTGGTTAAATTTGATATATTGCGCATAGACGGATTCAGGAAATAAAAACATGGGGCACCAGGCGTGTAACACTTTTATCATCTTACTAATTTGAAGTTGGACCTAATTTGAGGTTGGGTATCGCCTCCCATGTTTGTATCTTGAGTGCGCCTCTGCCCCCAAAATATGTACAATCCCAGTATCTATGTTGCATATTGCATTTAAATTGTTTCTGACGCATTTATTGCACTGCAAACCACGAAGGAAGCCTGCGCCGCAGAACCGCATTCGGAACACCCTCCTCAAAACAGGAGCCTGGAACCGCCTCTGCTGGACCGATTTGTCAAAATTTTGACACAACACGCGCCATTCAATTTGGGAAAAAGTCACAAAGTTTCAGGACGTTTCAAGTTCTAGGTCTGACGGTTTAGAAACGGCAAGTGAAAAACCACCGGGAGGGGCAGAATCTGCCCCCCGCAGGGAATAGGGGTAAGCACTGCAGCTTCTAGCCAACTATAAAGGGGAGCTTAACGTCTCGCGGTTTTGTCACACCTACGATGAATACTGCTTTCAGTTGTGTTCCGTGACGTTCTTGGTGCTGCTCAGTACGAGATAGCGCCAAAAGTGAAGCAAAGTCTTGCATCAACTAGCGGATATTTTGTTTTGTATTTGCGTCCCGCTCTAGCCTCGCCCTGAACTGGACGGTGCTCGCTCGCTCTTTGTCAATCCACGTGTGTGTATGGCAGGTATGGCTGGTGTAGGTATGGCAATACAATTGGCCTGTTGGGTAAGTTTTTATGGCAATGCTGCCTTGCCTACCTAGTCTCAAGAGCCTTTCACCGCCCCTGTAATGTAAAGCAATATGAGAAACGATTACCAGGAAAATTAGTTTAACTATGTTGTTAACAAAAGCAAATGACATCTTGTGAGCTTTTGACATCCTATTGAACTTTTGGGATTTTGTACGTACACAGCTGACAAAATCATAGCATTTCAACTGTTAAAATATGTATAGTAATGTCAAGCAATAACATTTGAGCACATTATAGGGATCAATCCATTAACACGCCCATCGGTAGACCTCTGAAACAGCTTCGCCTTGGTGGGGATGGGTTTAAAATGAACCTCATTAAATCGAAGACTAAAATTGCTAGAAAGACAGACAGAAGACCAAAATTGCCAAAAAAACGTATGAACGCTCTCAATAAGGACATGCGATGTTACGTCGTTCATTCTTTCCCTAAAGCCAATATTAAGGTCACCAGAGATCTTCAAAGGTCAAATGTTATAAGTTTAGGGACTTTGCTAATGCATCCCCCAAATATCTCGGAAACTACGATAGCTTGGAACAAACGAAAAATACAATCGGAAGCTCTTGAAATATTCATTGGCTGAGGTGTGGTCAAATTGTAGCTCAGGGCAAAAGTGTAGGTTCCAGAGGTCCCCAAAGGTCACGATTTCCCAATATGGTTTTCATTAATAACTTTTTAAATAACAAATATACGGCAATACTTTTAACACCATCGTAATTGTCTCGGCAAGACGCTTTGAAACGTATTAATGGCGACTGGGTTCAGGTCAACGTCAAAATTTGACCTTTGGTCAAGGTCATTTAGTGACCCAGGTACTGTGGTAGGTCATGTTGCATATGGGGCGACGCGACTCGACGAGACAAGACATAGGTGATATTCGTAAGTCTCTCTTTATTCTATAAAGAGTTATTTTCAAAAATGTTCTGGTGATCTCAGATGACTTCAGATTACCTTGCAAAGGTCATTGAGCAACACTTTGCACTTGGTTCATCAATAATGAGCTAAAATAACATGATCCTGAAGTAATTGGCCTGATCTAATGCATATTATATGAATAGAAAGCATTTGTATATTTTCCAGCTGACTTATCATGGGAGGTCATGGAATTGACCTGACCTTAGGTGACCGATATGCAAATACATGAAAAATGAATTGTGGATACTGATGCCCCGATTAACTTCTATGAGTTTCAAGTCGTTCTGTCAAACCCTTGGCACGACCTTTGGCACGACCACACATACCTTTGGAGGTAAGGTCACTTGAGGTAACCATGTGACTTGACCTGAGATGACCTGACGTAAAACGTTCAAACAATGTGAGTAAGTAATGTCCCAGCAGCTTTCATAAATTTTTCTCTCTCTGAAAACCTCAGTAGGGGGGGGGGACAAAATAATAATATGTATACTAGGCCCATGACAGAAGTGCATTTTAATTTGAACAAAAACCCACATACCAGCATGCACCACATATATTGTTGTTGGTAATTAATAATTGAAGAAATAACGTTTTTAACTTCTTGCGTTTCATCTTTTTTGAGCAAATGCAAATGTAAAATGCAAATGTAAATTCACATGAGTATGCAAATACAGTCAAATCACGGACAAATATAATTCATGTCGTATATGCATTTCAACCACAATAATCACTTATGGGCAAACTTAAAGAAATTCATTCAAGCTAACACAAATAATTCGTTCAATTAATTCAATTAATTCAATTAATTCATTAAATTCATTAAATTCATTAAATTCATTAAATTCATTTAATTCATTCAATTCATTCAATTCATTCAATTCATTCAATTCATCCAATTCATTCAATTGATCCAATTTATGCAATTAATTCAATTCATTCAATTCATTCAATTCGTGCAGTCCATTCAATGCATTCAATGCATTCAATGCATTCAATTCATTCAATACATTCAATTCATTCAATTCATTCGATGTATTCAGTTAATTCATTTAATTCAGTTCATTCAATTCATTCCATTCATTCAATTAATTCAATTGGTTCAATCAATTAATTCATTCATTAAATTCAAGCTCTATTTAAATTTACAACAGCTTTCTACCGTAGTCCTTGCGGAGATATACAAATACAAATAATTGTGATTAAAAACCCAACCAAACAAGAGGAACACTGCCAAAGTTCCTGCAAGAATAAAGCTATGCAAAGGATATGGTATATTATTTCTTCTTCAAAATTTCGAAATATTTGTAATTATTCAACTCCCCCTGGATAAATACAAATACAAACTGTTAGCTGGGTGTTATTTGTCACGGATGCCATATTGTTTCTTTCTGGGAAATGTGCTAACAG
This sequence comes from Chirona hameri, assembly GCA_036785665.1. NCBI lineage: Eukaryota > Metazoa > Arthropoda > Thecostraca > Balanomorpha > Balanidae > Chirona > Chirona hameri. The sequence goes on along the minus strand of JAXIVJ010000746.1, from coordinate 134,732 downwards.
GGACCATGAGCCGGAAGCGAGATCCGTCAGTCTGACCCTGGTCTGATGACGTCATCAAATGCCAGCTGAGCTCGGCTCTAACCCACGGCGGAGGGCGGGGCCTGTCGGCGGGACCACGCCCCCGGCCGCCGACACCGTATAAAGACGGCCGCCGCCGCCACACCGGCATACACATCCGACGTGTCTCACAGCTCAGCAACATGTTCAGACTGGTAAGTTCATCGCCGCTAGAAAACCACTGCCGTGTGTGCAAATTCAAACTTGTATTCAATTCAATCAATCAACTCAAGTTACTCCCGTCGTGTGGTCAGCCTTTCGGGTACTGATAAGGATCAGGATTCAAGTTTAGTATCTAGACAGTTTAGTTTAGTATCAATGCAAGTTTAGTATCTAGATATTCGTGTTAGCATACCGTTACCCAGTCTAAGTAAACAATTTGCATCACAGCTAGCGCATGGTGTGCCAGCGAACCCTGATCGTTATCAGGGCCCGAAAGGCTGACCACACGATGGGAGTAGCTTGAGTCGATTGATTGAGTTAAATACAAGTCTGTGTGCAATGCATCTACCATTGCATTGGCGTTAGGTTGTACATGATGGCTTGTAATAGCTGCTTTTTCCAATATGACGTTATATCAAAGTATGTTTTGCATTTAGCATTAAGTATGTTTTTGGAGCCTGTCAATTTGGTGATCGGGAAATAAGCGTTCTTACCAGACATGAGGGATTCGTGGGTAAATCTGACGGTCGGTTCCTGTTCTCAGGTGGTTCTCGCTTGCGTGCTGGCGTGCGCCTGTGCCGCCCTCCTGCCTCTGGGCTACTCTAGCCTCGGCCACGCTCACCCCGGCCTCGGCTACGCTCACCCCGGCCTCGGCTACGCTCACCCCGGCCTCGGCTACGCTCACCCCGGCCTGGTCAACCCGGCTCCGCTGGCCTACAGCGCTGTCCCGCTTGCTGCGCCGGCCACCTACTCGGCGGCTGCCTTCCCCAGCTACGAGACCGTCAGCCACACCGTCGACGTCACCCACGAGCCCGTGGAGCAGCACGGCTACGTCGTCAAGTACTAAGCCGCCCCCATCTGAACTGGTCCCCTCCCGCCCTCTTCCCTCTCTCCATCTGTCCCCCTATCTCCTCTCTGCTGATATGATCGGACTGAGTTGCCGCCGAGTGCCTGCCTGAGTGCCGCCGAGTGCCTGCACCGAGTGCCTGCTGACGCGTGAGAGCTGACCCGTGTCTGACCTGTCTGCCGAGTCTGCTGAGCCGGGCCGCCGGCTCTGACGTCAGCGTCACGTGACGAGTGACGTCATCAGCCGTGGCCCGTCGCTGGCCATGTCGAATGTGTATTTTTGATACGAAATATATTGTGATTGTATTTGACGTGTTTTCCAAAGTACTTGGATATATGTAGTGGGTAATTTTGTTTCCATGTAGTCCACACCGAAGGAACAACGATAACAATCCAACAAATAAACACAGCACATTGCTGAACATAAAATTGGAACAGCAAACTGGCTACAGAGGCCGGTGATGTTGCTGACTGAACAAATGTCAAATGCAAAAAGTAGACTTACTGCTATCGAATATTTAAGCCCGATGGCGATTGAACATCGTCCATTAGTGGAATGCACGTCGTTTGCAATGGTTTCTCTTATATTTGGTTATCTTTTGCAAACTTTGAGCAGCAGAAAATAGAGCAGAAAGAGCTGAGTGAGGGAAGACGCATTCAACGTCCTCAGGCTCAGTGTATTTATAATTGGCCAGTTTTAGACTCAGGCTCTGTTAATGTGACGTCATTTTGTGACGTCATTGCATGTTGGGAAAATTTCAAAGGGACATATCTCCTAAAGTTGTGAAGATATTTGCAATCGGTCAGCGTCATTTGAAAGATAATTTCCCAGACTTTCAACTGAGCAGCAAACGAAAAATGCAATGTATGACAAATAAGTATTGTTTGTTCAAAAAATTATAATATAAATTTACTCAAATTTAGTCCCCTCAGATTTGTATGATTCTGAGATATTTGAACTCTGTGTGTCTGCTTAACCTATTCAAAATACACAAATATTTTGGTTTCGAACTGCAACACCCTTTGCTAGCTCGTGTTCTTCTCGGCTTTCACGCCCTATACGCGCGAGCGGTGAGTCGTCCTGCACCGACCGGCCGAAAATTGTAGGGAAAACTTTGCAGCAGCGTATCTCCTGAAATTGGAAGAGATTTTCGAAATCGAGCAACTTCATTTGAAAGATAACATTACCTGCTGTGAGACGAACTCTACATTAACATGCACACCGACGGAGAGGCGGATATCCCCCCCCCCCGAGGTTTTTCGTGAATAGCGGGAAAACGGCGGCGCCGGGCATAGCTGTTTGCGAATATACTCCACATTGGATGAACTTTTGATCTCGGATCAGCTAAACGAAATCGAAACGATCAGGTCAACAGGTCACGTCAAGTGACCACACTTTCAAACAAGTTTGCGAAAGTGTGTGATCGTGCTAAAGCGAGTGTTTGACCAAGCGATTTGAAACACTCACAGGATTTCATCAGGTCATAAGTATCTACGATTCGTATATCTAGGTTTAAAAAAGATATATGTGATCTAAGGCAAGGTCGATTTCGTGACCTCTCCATTATAAGTCAATGGGTAACACGTGATGAAAACACGTATACAGCAATCGGAAAGGGCTAAATTGGACTCATTTTCGCAAGATGCACCATTGTTGTGCCAAATGCTGAGACTATTGTCATATTTGTGCTCTTTGACCTCTACGAGATCATCTCAGGTGACCCCGACGTCACGCGTCTTCAATAACGTCTTTCCAATTCAAAGTAGAGCAATGGGGTTTTCACTACTGTGTTTCGCTTGTCCAGACACATCGAGATTGTCGAGATTGATGTAATATTGATATTAACCTGACCTGATGTCAGGTCATATGTTTTATATGACCAAACTAGGTCACCCGATATACTATTCGATGCGTCACGAGTAAAATACGATGGTGAAAAGTTTATTACTTCATTATGCTTCTGTCAAAAGTTATTTCTTAAAAAACTAATTTGCGATTTTTAGATTGTTTCAAGTTCAATGGCATTCCCTAAACCCAACTATTGACCTAAGGTCAAAGCTGATTAAACATCGGTATTCAATTATCTTTCGAACTTATCTACCGTGCGTCGCTACCTCTTTTAGTTCTCGATATATAGACGACTTTGTTAACCCTCGCCAGTGCGGGGGGGGGGGGGGGGGAGATGCCACCCCTCGGTTTTTCGGGAATAACTCGCGTAAATATCAACCGACTGCGATGCAAATTTCAGTACCCTACTTGTGAACAATTTGACACATATTCCGATTTTTTTAAGTTGTAGGTCACATGACCCGTGACCTTTGGCCTGTTTCTCAAGGTCATGTCAGACGCAACTGGCATCCGCAGTATTGATCTTTGTAACTTGTGCAGTTTCCGGGTGTTTGTTGTTCAGGAGCCAGGAGCACAGGTGTTTCCAGGTGACAGTTGTGATTTACCTTGAGATTGTGACCTCGATTGACCTTTTCAAAGGTCAACCGAGGTCACTGACCTCCGATGACCTGATATTACTTTTTTGGCTTCTGGCAGTTTCTAGGACATTTTTGGGGGTTGCACCCCCTCCCCCTGCACGGTCACGTACTGATCAGATGCTGCACGGGCGAGGGTTAAGGGCACTCATATATTATAAATAGATAGAATAAAACCTAGAAGAACACGAGCACGAGCAAAGTAGTTCAAAACCCAAAGATTTGTTCAACTTGAACAAGGTAAAAAGACACGTATAATTCAAATTTCTCGTTTTCGTAAAAGTCTGAGGTGATTAGATTATGTGAAATTTATATTATCCGTAACTTTTTAAAACTTTTCAAAAACTTTTCATAATCGTTTCAGCGCAATAATCCTTCGTGAAAACGGCTAATATAGAATTTTTGAAAATATAATATATATATATATATATATATATATATATATATATATATATATATATATATATATATATATATATTTTTGCATATAATTGAATTTTTCGCTTGGTACTCATTTGAAAATATGGACTTTTCTCTTTTAACACGCGCCCTTGAGGTCCTCTGATAATTTCACGCCCTGGAGGGGGGGGGATTTCGACCCCTCCTTATGATCTCAAAAACCCCGCAAGGTAGCGACAAGCGAAATACGGTGTTAGATATCTCGAGACAAGCTCAATTTGAAGTATATCGGTCTTGTTTTAGGTCAGGTCAGTATTGAGGTCACCAGAGGTCATCAAAGGTCAGATTTTCCAGTTTTAGGACTTCGCTTCGAACACACCCAAATATCTCGAGAACTATGATAGCTAGGAAGAAACGGAAAACAATCGAAAGCTCTTGAGAAATACAATCAGTATGAAAGTATAAATCAATCAGTATCAGTACTCTGAGCAATACAGCAGCCGGCGGCCAGCTCTGCCACCGGCACAACACAGAGTCACACAGTGAGGTAACGCGTGTTCGAGGTGTTCGAGGTGACGCGCCGGACTCCAGAGAGACTACCGGCGATGTTGTCGCCTCCTCGAACCCGGGCGCGCAGCAGCGCGCAACCAGAAGAGATCGACAGCATCGTGGAAGCAGTGGTGGCTCGCTTGACCAGCGCTGGCCTGGTCGGTGCTGCAGCGGCGTCCGCCGCCGCACCGGAGCCCGAGCCGGCAGAGGTAAAGCCGGTGATCCCGCTTGACGTGGAGGCGGACCCCAGCCAGGCCGAGCAGCGGGTGTGGATCGAGGAGCTCCGCTCCCAGCAGGCTACCTCGCCAAGATTCGGGGCCCGGGATAAAGAGGAAGTCCGCGCTCTCCTCATCATCGGCGACGGCGGCGGGCCACAGAGTGATCATCGTGCCTGGTTCTGGGCCAGAGTCCGGCTGATGCTGATTATAGCTCATCATGGCTGGGCGGCGGCCATCGGCGACGCCCAGCACGCCGACATGGAGAGACTGGGCATTCACCTCAGCCCAGCCTCTCTCCTACCGGGAGAGGCGGCCCCCGGCCCCCGCGCCGGGCGCACTCTGTCCGCCCCAGGCCGCATCATCTCGGCGTTTTTCTCGACCGAGAGGAGAGCAGAGGACCCGTTCCGACCCGTTCCGAGTTGGGGAGGAGGCGGCCACCGCCGTCGATGGATCTACCTGCGTCGACCCGGCGGGCGGCGGTCGGTCACGTGCGCGGCAAGTAAGGGGGAGTTCCACTCAGGGGCTAGTAAGGGGAAGGGGGTCCAGGAAGTATTCAATGCTTGGTGGGAAGCCAATAGAGCGATGTGCGGCATTTATAGCTATCAAGATCGGTAAAAGATACACTTTCCTTCCAATATTTGCATAATTTATTACATATAGAGTTGCAGGGGCGTGTTCAGGCACATGCAAAGGGGGGTGACTGGCCTAGTGATGACGATATGCTAGCGATTACGGCGCAATAGACGGTTAGTTTGTAATAATATATGCACATATTAGGCCAGGAGAGGAAATTAGTTCATTTTTTTTGCAGAGGCGCGCTCAGGAATGGAAGAAAGGGGGTCATATTATTGCAAGGAAACTAAGATGCATGGGCCTACAATGACATAACATACTGCGGTTTTGGGATGAAACATGCACCACAGGGTACTCTACGAACGAATGTAAGATAATAGGCGAGTCCAGGTAGCATAAAAAGGGGGGTAAGCAATGTGAATTGAAGTTGTGGTGAAATAGTCACTGTTGACTAGTTAGTATCATAATAGCGGATAATATACTTGTCAAAAGGTCTTGCGCCGCCCCAGTTTGGATCCTGGATACGCCTATGATGAAGTACAATATGCAAAAAGGAACTATCTACGATCAGTAACTTATTTATAGTGCTGGTAGCAACTTCTTGTGGTTACTATTTTTTCGTATTTGACCTCCCTTTTTCACTGACCTGGTACCGCCTATGGCAAACAAATATGTTTAATAACTGTTTTGTCTAATTTAATAATAGCACACCATTTGATTTATTAAAAAAAAAACATTATACAAAACTGTTTTACTACGCATTTACTTCACCCCATATCGAGTGACCTGCACACGCCTATAATTTTGCATTTTAAAACGTCATCACCACATATCAATTTACAAATTATTCCCTATTGATTCCCATTGCTTGCGTTAAAATCGGTTAATAAACATGACAGCTGTGTTGGATCACACATACCTCTAACATTTGTAGTTTTTGCACCCCTGTTGCCCCCCTATCAAAAATTTCGGATCTTTTATTTTTTAGAGATGTAGGTCGTGTGAGGGAATAATTTGCCGTTTAACTTTTTGAAATCAGACGGGTAGATCGAGATCTCCGGGGGAGGGGCGGAATCCGCCCCCCCCCCTGTTACAAATAGGGGTAGCCAGGAGCCTGTTACAAATAGGGTTAAAGAGTCAAAAGTCAGTACAAAATAAAGTTATTGCTTTGAAGTTTGGTTAAGGCATACTTGGTTCTCTAACATATTCCGGTTTTGAATTATTTTTGATAACTTAGAATTTGTAGATTTTTTGACAGCTTTTTATGCTTTTGGGGTAAAAAACTCAAGATTTCGTAAATACGAGACAGTCAATTTAACTTGTTTGAACGAAGTTTTAACGTCTTTTGTTTCATATTGAGCAAGAATGTTTAAAAAGACCCGCTAGATTCTCGACCCAATAGGAATTTGTACTGGTTTATTACCTAGTTATACGTAGTTGATGCAATACGATGCAGCTTTTACATCGTCAAATGCTAGTGTTACTTCCAATAAAACGTTGCGGGAGCGGTTTTGACGTCTCTGTATAAGATGGTAAGAACGGGAACAGGAACAACCCCACGGCGCGGTCCGATAGTGAGGGGAAGCGCAGCCAGAGACCCGCCCGGTTCTGACGACCTTCATCGTCCACCGATGACGTCACCAGCCGGAGGACCGCCGACAGTGACGTCACAGGTGGTCTGTATAAAGCCGCCGACCGCCGGCCGATAGACATTCTCCTCTGTAGACTCACCCAGCCAGCATCATCATGAAGGTGGTAAGTTCGCCTCATAAACTCGGCATGGAACATAAAGAAGAAGGGTCAACATGGAGCTAGTTGTCAAATGCAATGAAATAAGCAGTATCTTGATTTTCTTACACGAATAGAGCTGGCTGAATAGTATATGTTTTAATAGTTTTGGTGGCTCTAGATGTTTCTCGATGATATGTTAATGTTTCGTGCGTTATTTGCGCTAGTTGTTAATAGTGTCCTGCCTTCTGTTTCAGTTCGTTGCCCTGTGCGCCACTCTGGCCTGCGCCAGCGCCGGTCTGGTCGTTCCCGCCACCACCTTTCAGCGGGCCCCCAGCCACGACTCTGCCGTCATCCAGAGCCACAGGTTCGGCGGCAACTTCGCCTACCGGACGGACGAGGCGCACGCCTATGCCGCCGTCAGCCCGGTGGTGGCGACCGTGCGTAAGGCGGTCGGTGTCTCCTATACCCATGGCGCTCCCATCGTCAAGTCCACCACCGTGGAGCACCCGGTGACCTACGCCGCTGCCCCTGTCGCCACCTACGCCGCTGCCCCTGTCGCCACCTACGGCGCTGCCCCTATCACCACCTACGCCGCTGCCCCTGTCGCCACCTACGCCGCTGCCCCTATCACCACCTACGCCGCTGCCCCTCATGCCGCCTACGCCGCTGCCCCTCATGCCGCATACGCCGCCGCCCCTCATGCCACCTACGCCGCTGCCCCTGTCGCCACCTACGGCGCTGCCCCTGTTGCCACCTACGCCGCCGCCCATCATGCTGCCTACGCCGCTGCCCCCGCCTACGGCTACGCTGGTCTGGGCTACAACTACGGCCTGGGTCTGCCCCTGAGCTTCGAGAAGGTCGAGGAGGCTAAGGCTGAGGCCGAGTCCGCCGTCGAGGCCGCGGAATAAACTGTCCGCCAGGTGTCGCCCCTTCCCTTCCCTGACGTGTTGCAGTCTGCTGGACAAAGCTGCCTGGCTGGTCCAGCAGAGGCTACACGTGGGTAACGAACTCGTCTGATGTTTGCTGAAAATCCCGCCAGATGTCAGGTGTGATCTGCAGAGTGAATCATTGCAAGCATTTTATGCATACATCATATAATGTATATTCTACTGTGTGCACATCATTGCTCATCAACTGTCAAGAATACACTTATTGTTTGTATGAAACCGCTGTTCTTTGATTGATTTAAATCTTCTAAAAATTATTTCAATGATTCATTTAATTACGGATTATATGGCTTTCAGAAGAACACGAATCAGCTATGAAGGCGTGCCATGCGATAATCGAGAGAAATTTTAGAGACAAGCATGGTCTGATCATGGATGGAGCTTTTCATATAAAATTGGTGGGGCAAAATGTAATATCGGCTGGTTGCAGGGGTGTGGTTTTATCAAAATGATTGTGGGTGCCCAAATTAAAACTCCTTGTATCTGTCCCCTACTCCCGCTCCAGCAGCAAAAACAAAGAAATAATGGTGCTGATTTTGCATACGTTTACTTCTTGCTGTTAACTGCCCAGGACGTTGATCGACTGGAAAACGGAAACAGACATAATTGTCTGCAGTCAACGTGAAGATAGCGTTAGTCCTAAAATATTATAACGCACAATGTGTTATACATGTGAGCGGTGGATCCCCGAAACCGAACTTCGAGGAAGAGCGAAATAAAAAAGTTCCCTCTTCTTCAAGTTCGGTTTCAGGTCTCGACCGCTCACATGTATAACACATTGTGCGATATAATATTTGAGGCATAAAGCTATCTTCACGTTGACTGCAGGTAATTATGTCTGTTTCCGTTTTCCAGTGGCAATGGTAACACATAGTGTGTAACCATTGCCACACATGGAAGTAAGCAAGTGTGCAGTTGACTACAATGTGCAAACGGCATTGTGCCAATGTGCCATGACAAAATGTAACAGACGTTTCCCGTCGGACACTTGCTTTGGCGAACTGAAGACGAACGGAAGCAATAACAGAAACAACAACATTGAAGTGAGGTATTGACATGTATTTTTTACATTCTTAAATTGAGGTAAAAATTGAGTACACCTTAGCGCTTACATTTTTCAAGAGCTTTCGATTTTATTATCTTTTTTTTTTCTCCTTACATTATAGTAATTAGTAACCAATATACGTAGGAGTTTCTTGAGCAAGGTCCTGAACTCGGAAAATTTGACCTTCGATGACCTCTGGGGCCTCAATATTGACCTGAGCCAAAAAATGGCCGAATCGACTATGCATGGTCTTGTTAAGAGCTTTCGAACGGGTTTCCCACTTCTTTCTGGTCCTTTTAGTTTTCGAGCTATTAGGTGTTCATTTTGACCCCCACCAGAGCGAAGTTGTCTCAGAGGCCCACCGGGCGCGGGTTAAAAACTGCCCAACATGTTTCCGATGTCACAAACAAGAAAGAAACATCTCCAATGAAACAAAACATCTATAACAGCAGACAGGTACCTGGTGGAGGGGAGGGGGGGGGGGGGGGGGGGTAGTAGTAGTAATGTTAATGAAAAGCCGATTTAAGGATTTATAGAGATTGTCGATTAACATATAAATGATAAAAGTGAGTGCCCAAGACACTTTACGTAATGTGTTATCATCGTTTCCAGCATCAGCCGTTTTCACGAAGGATTTTACGTTTGGGGCGATTGGGGCGTTTGGGGTGTTTGGGGCGTTTGGGGCGATTGGGTCTATAGCTCGTAAGACCAAGGCTTTTCCCGGTTATTTTTGGTATCAATCGCAGTTTTATGAATTCATGAATAAGTATATGCTCTTACAATGCAATATTTCCCGTTAGTTTACTTTGAATATTCAAATTCAGGAGCAAATCTGGCAATTTTGTGTTGTGTTAGTTCCTTCTACAAAACATACCGCAAACGTCCTAAAAAGAGGCTAAAAGTATACTAGTATACTAGCTTTGATTAAATAAAATACGCAATTGACAGTTAGTTAGGGAAAAATTGAAGATATTAATGACAAAGAAATATACTATTATGATGAAAAATGCAATCAAATGTCAAAAGCATAGACAGGCCTTAATTCATCGTCGCTCCGTCCCGCTGAGATCGTCCAATTTAGAGCGGTAGCTTCGTTGGTTTCTGAAAACCGGAACAATCCTTACTCATTTATTTAAGCAACGAATCACACCAAATGTTCTTGATTTGATCAATTTATTAATTGATGAATCTCATAAAAAGCTGAAAGAACCTCAGAAAAAGCATTATAAACCCATGCAACATGCGGACTTTCTGCAGCCACTGGTACTGAAAACTCAAAAATGGCGGCTCTAGATCGAACAGACGGCATGTCTAGGCGCAGACCACGACTCTGCACATGCGCAACGTGACGTCAAGCGACCGGCTGGCTCGTCGCCATGGTAACGGGCCGGCTGGCGCCGGAGTCACGTGGTCGCCATGGTTACCGGGCGGCGGCGCCTGCGCGGAGCCAGCGCAGAGCCGGAGCCAGCATTCTCGTCATCTTACAACAAATGATCAAAACGAAGTCGCTAATTATCATTAATCCTTGCTATCAAAAAGGAATATGACTGAAAATATGAATGGACTAATTCATCTAGTTTTCATTGAAATAAGCTATTATTCCTGAAAATCATGTCGTTGCAAAATATGACCATTTCCCGAACCCCGCACATCCGGGATTCGAGCAAGATGGAGTCTCACCAAACGCCCCAAACCACCACAGCCATCTGGCATCACCAGAGCTAGTTTAAGATGAAATTGTTAATTTTAAGTAAACTATGGTGTTATCATTAAAATGGAATTTCCAGAAAAATGCATTAATTCATAAAGTTGCGATTGATGTAAAAAATCACCCGGAAAAGCCGTGTTCTTAAGAGTTATAGAGCCATTTACCCAAAACGCCCCAATCACCCCAGCGCCCCAAACGCCCCAAACGCAAAACCCTTCGTGAAAACGGCTATTGACACTTCAGTGTGGGTAATTATTGTATTGGATAATTAAAAAGGTTTCGAGTATGATTGTGAAACACTTTTTGTCGGTATTACCCATCAGGTGGTTTAACCAGATATAAGAAGATGATGTTTGTTTGATGTTTGATGATTGAACCCATTGAATAATTTCCAGTATGGAATAAAACAGAGTTTGAATGAAACAAAATACTCAGTTTCTTGACAGCTAATGCAATGACAACATTTATTTTGTGACTTTCTGAAAGCAAAAGTGCAATCCTAGCGGCTGGAAAGTTTTCAATCTGATACTTGATAAAATACCTACTGTTAAATCGTTGAAATAGTGACAGCTGACGTTCAGCGAAATCCTGACCATAAAAAAATACATTTGTTATTTATGCTATACATTTTGAAACAAGTTCTTGATTGTGGGTGCCGAAAGACTATTGTGGGTGCCCATTTCAATTGTGTGGGTGCCCTGGCACCCACAAAGAGATAGGAAACCACACCCCTGGCTGGTTGTATTGCATGGTTGAAGTTAAAAATGGCAATCTTAACTCCAGGAAACCTTCAAATCTGACAAAACTTGGTGGGGCAAAGCACAAAGTTGGTGGGGCAGTGGCCCCACCATTTGAATAGGAAACTCCACCCGTGAGTCTGATCCGAAGAGGTCACCGGAACCATGGCTTCCAAGACCAGGGACAAATCGGACGAAAATTAGCTCATTCTCTCATTGTAAAACAGGTGCGGTTATCCCATGTAAGCAAGGTGGGCAATGCCTACCCAGTTCGGAAGCCTTCTTCCGATAGCGATATTTATCTTTCCTTCTTTTAATTTTTTTTCTTATTGATTAATATGGTTTTCTTCAATCGGAATGGGCCTATCTTGGAGCAAATGCTCCAAATTTTTCCAAGAAAGTTTCCTTCGAAACCATAATTTAAATGCAAATGTAAAAACCTTGCCTAAGCTTGCCTACCTCGTCCTACTAGATTCTCGACCAGCCTTTGTACAAATATTTGGGGTCCTGCAGTATACACATTCTGTAAGGTAGGCAAATCCACTAGAAAATCGAAATGAACACACCTTTTTAAGCGCAATAACTTCATAAAATAAATATGACTCCAATACCAATTATTATTTTAGGCTCTTAGTAGCTTGTCACATAGGGGTTCTATAATTATTTCTTTCAAAACAAAAAAAATATATTATTATTCCAAGACGATGATGGTGCCATATAGGTATCATTTTAGAAACTGCAGCTTAAGCTCCCCAACTACAAAGGGGAGCTTAACGTCTCGCGGTTTTGTCACACCTACGATTAATACTGCTTTCAGTTGTGTTCCGTGACGTTCTTCGTGCTGCTCAGTACGAGCTGGCGCCAAAAGTGAAGCAAAGTCTTGCATCTTCTAACGGATTTTTTTTTTGTATTTGCGTCCCGTTCTAGCTTGGCCCTGAACTGGACGGTGCTCGCTCGCTCTTTGCCAATCCACGTGTGTTACTGGTGTAAGTATGGCAATACAATTGGCCTGTTGGGTAAGTATGTATGACAATGCTGCCTTGCCTACCTAGTCTTACCCCGGGAGTGACTGGGGACTGAGCCGAACGCCATTGACTGGGGGGGGGGGGGGGTAAACGTCCCCTCCTGGTTATCTTCTGAACCAATGATCGCAGCGAGACGCGCAAGGCGGCAATCGAAAGCTCTTAATGAGATAAATCTAAATGATACTCAACAATGTCAAAGTGAGGTCAAATGTCAGGTCACGGTCAGGTCAAGGGTCAACATAGAAGTATTTGTGTTTATGGGTCATATTTTCCATCCAAAGCCTGCGATTGCGACAGCGATCACCCAAAGTGCTGCCAAAGGTATGATACACATCCCGAATGACCTAAAGTGAGATTGTTGGCCAAGGTCAAGGTCAAGGTCAGGTCACAAAAGGCCACTATGATTAACCCTCGCCCGGATAGGGTGGGGGTAGATGCCACCCCCCTCGGGTTTTCTGAAATAACTCGCGCAGTTTCCAACCGATTTTGCTGCAACTTTCAGTACCCTACTTTTGAAAATGTTCTACATACTCTAAATTCTTGAATTTCTAAACCACATGACCGATGTATCGATGCAGTATCGATGCTTGTAACTTCTGCAGTTTTCGAGTGTTTGTTGTTCAGGAGCATATTTACAACTGTTTCCAGGTGACAATTGTGGTTTACACTTAGATTGTGACCTCGATTGACCTTTTCAAAGGTCAACTGAGGTAGTTGACCTCCAATGACCACAGATTACTTTTTTTGGGGCTTCTGGTGGTTTCTAGGACATTTTGTGAAGCTGATTTGAAATTTAGGATCAATTTTACATAATGATATGTTCCATTGGGGTCATTCGCTTCCACAGGTCAACCTAGGTCACTGACCTCAGATGACCTGACATGACCATTTTTGAATTTGGCAGTTTTTAGGACATTTTGTGACGCTGATTACGAATTTGGCACCCATTAGGCATTATGATAGGCTCATTCACGATTATAGCTCGATAAAATTAAATTTAAACGCAATTTCAATTTGGATAACATTTGGTATATTGACATGACCTCAGAAGTCACCTTATGACCCAATACTTTAAAATCGGGTACCAGCGGCTTCCTCTCGTCACAAGCAACACGCTCGTCTTTGCATCGAAGCTTTAGCTCAATTAGGGGGCAAAACGCTAAGGGTCGTACCAACTTACTCGAACACGTAGTGATTTTGCCCTACCCGGGCGAGGGTTAAAATATCTACGAAAGTCATGCAACACATGTTTTATGAGTTATTTTCCACGTAGAATTCGACAGTGATAGTCATTGTACCACCTGACTTCATTTACGTTAATTTAATGTCAAGTGCAGGTCAAATTCAGACATAGGCGTCGGCAATGGTGTTACAGGGGTGGCAGCTGCCATACCAACTTTGGAACCGGTGTGGCTGTGCCACATCAACTTTACAGTCGCCCATATATAATCGGTCTCCGAAATCCAAGCAAATATATGCACGAACGCGATTTGTAGATGGCATGGACCATGGTAGCCTTGGATTCTGACGGGAATCCATTTATTTACGTTGCTTCCCAGGTACCCTGAGTCAGTTATTTCCCAGTTCCAACGATCATTATGTACTAGGTACTAAACAACATCACATGAATCCTTGTTATAGGTACACGAGCTTGTGCGGTGCCGCAAAAGAAGCGTCGTGACATTCTCAGTTTATGTTGGACCTTACTGATGGTATGCACTAGCGGATCCAGGCGGGGATGGGGAGGGGAAGGGAGGCAAAGCGGTCATGCCCGCCCCCCAAAACGTCTGAAATCGGAGCAAAATTAACACATTTCCTGATATAGCAGACAATCTAAGCAGCTTTTACCAATGAAAGTTTGTTTTAAATCAGCTATCAATGCATAAGCAAGCGAATTTCGATGAGTTTTTAGAATTGTGTGAGACTTTTTGGAATTTGGCTCCCCAAACCATTTGTCTGTGTCGGGTAAAACAAGCCCCATTTGTTTCTTCAAATATGACGTCATGAGTTACACATACTTTAGTTGCCATACATCAGTTAAAAATGGTGATATCAATCTGAAATTTGGTATGGTAGTTTCCTATATGTAATTCTCTGATATATATTCCGGCTTTTTGAATATCTTTGAAAAATGCGATTTTGTGGGTAATTTCCACGATTTTTTTTTTTTGGGGGGGGGGGGGGGGGGGGGGGGGGGGGTCAAAACCAAAATGTTCCAAATTCCGAGACAGTCAGTTCGTAGTCCTTGCAAATTGCTATCTTTTGGTGTTTTTCGATTGCATTTTGCTTTAAATATGTCTTTTCTACAGCCAGGCAAAATTTAGCTGATTTTGGTGTAAAACTCGTGTGTAGTGACGTCACTAAATTCGTTATAGCTCGAATATATTTCGATGAAATTGCTTTTTTTCACCGAAGACGTAAACGTGATTTATAAGAAAGTACCAGTAGTTTCACGTTCATAGCACTATTCGTTTTTGAGCTATTACGAAAATTCATAATGGGGGGCGTTAAACGCCCCCCTCCCAGTCAATGGCGTGTTAAGAGCCCATCACTGCCCCTGTAATGTAAACACAATTTGAGAAACGATTAACAGGAAAATTCGTTTATCTATGTTGTTAGCACAAGCAGATGACATCCTGTGAGCTTTTGACATCCTATCGAACTTTTGGGATTGTTGTGTTTACACAGTTGACAAAATCATAGCATTGCAACTGTTAAAATATGGAAAGCAATGTCAAGCAATACAATTTGAGCACATGAAAGGGATCAATCCATTAACCCGCTCCTCGGTAGGCCTCTGAAACAACTTCGCCTTGATGGGGTGATGTTAAAATGAACCCCCATTAAATTGAAGACTAAAATTGCTAGAAAGACAGATAGAATACTAAAATTGCAGGCAAAAAACTCCTGGAAGCTCTCAATAAGGACATGCGATGTTACGTCGTTCATTCTTCCCTAAGTTCAATATTAAGGTAACCGAGGTCATCAAAGGTCAAATGTTTTATATGTTTAGGGGTTTTGCTAATGAAACCCCAAAATATCTCGGAAACTACGATAGCTTGGAACAAACGAAAAATACAATCGGAAGCTCTTGAAATAAACAATTACTGAGGTGTGGTCAAATTGTAGCTCAGGACAATAGCTTAGGCTCCGGAGGTCCCGAAAGGTCACGATTTCCCCCAAAACTTTTCATAAATAACTTTTTATATAACAAATCTACGGCAATATTTTTTAACAGCATTGTGATTGTAATTGTCGCGTCAAGACGCTTTGAGACGTATTAATGGCGACTGGGCTAGGTCAACTTCAAAATTTCACCTTGGGTCAAGGTCATTTGGTGACCAAGGTACTGTGGTAAGTAATGTTGCATATGGGGCGACGCGACTCTACGAGACAACACAGAGGTGGTATTCGTACGTCTCTATCTTTATTATATCAAGCGTTATTGGAAAACATGTGCTGATGATCTCAAATGACCTCAGTTAACCTTCAAAATGTCATGGAGCAACCCTTTGCACTTGGGTCATCAATAATGTGCTAAAATAACATGATCCTGAGGTAATTAGCCTGAGCTAATGCTTATTCTCTGAATAGAAAGCATTTAAATATTTTCCCGCTTCCTTATCATGGGATGTCACGGAATTCACCTGGCCTTAGGTGACCGATATACAAATACATGATGAATGAATTGTAGATACTGATGCGCCGATTAACTTCTATGAGTTTCAAGTCGTTCGGTCAAACTCGGTGTCTTTGGCACAACCACAAACATCTTTGGAGGAAAGGTCACTTGACGTGACCTGGTGACTTGACCTGAGATGACCTGACGTCGAAACGCGCACACAATGTGAGTAATTTATGTCCCAACAGCTTTGATAAATTTGGCATCGCTACCTGCTGCCATTTCCTCGCTATTTCCGAAAAACCTCAATGTGTGTGGGGGGGGGGGGGGGGTCAAAATGATAAAACGTATACTAGGCACATGACTTAAGTGCATTTCAATTTGAACAAATACCATAATTAACTTACATACCTGCATACACCACATATATTGTTGTGTGTAATTAGGAATTGAAGATTTTTTTTTACCTTCTTGCGCTTCATCTTTTCTGAGCAAATGCAAATGTAAAAGGCAAATGTAAAATCAAATAAGTATGCAAATACAGTCAAATCACGGGCAAATGTAATTTGTGTCCTAAACGTTTATCTACCGCACTAATCAGTTATTGGCAAATTTAAATAAATTCATTCAAGCTAGAAAAATAATTCATTCCATTCCTTCAATTCGTTCAATTCGTTCATTTTGCTCAATTCGTTCAATTCGTGCAATTAGTTCAATTCGTTCAATCTGTTCAATTCGTTCGATTTGCTCAATTTGTCCAATTCGTTCAATGCATTGAATGCATTCAATTCGTTCCATGCATTCAATGCATTGAATGATTTCAATGCATTTAATGCATTCAACGCATTTAATGCATTCAATGCATTCCATTTATTCTATTTCTATTAATTCCATTTAGTTCCATTCGTTGAATTTGTTAAATTCTTTCAATTCGTTCAATTGGCTCAATTTGTTCAATTAGTTCAATTCGTTCGATTAGTTAAATTAGTTCATTTCGTTCAATTGGTTCAATTAGTTCAGTTCGATCAATTCGTTCAATTCGTTCAATTCGTCCAATTCGTTCAATTCGTTCAATTCGTTCAATTATTTCAGTGTGTTTAATTCGTTCAATTCGTTCGATTCGCTCAATTCGTTCAATTAGTTAATATTGTTCAATTTGTTCAATTTGTTCAATTCGTTCAATTCGTGCAATTGGTGCAATTAGTTCAATCCGTTAACTTAGTTAAATTCGTTATATTGGTTCAAATCGTTCAATTCTTTCAATAATTCAATTAGTTAAATCCGTTCAATTCGTTCCCTTCGTTCCCTTCGTTCAAATCGATCAATTCGATCAATTCGATTCATTCGATTAATGTAATGCATTCAATGCATTCAATGCATGCAATTCAGTTAATACAAGCAAGTCATTCAATTCATTCATTTCATACAATACATTCAATACATTCAATACATTCAATTCATTCAATCAATTCAATTCATTCAATTCATTCAATTCATTCAATTCATTCAATTCATTCAATTTATTCAATTTATTCAATTTAGTCAATTCATTCAATTCATGCAATTCATGCAATTCATTCAGTTCATTCAATTAATTAAATTCATTCAATTCATTCAATTCATGTAATTCATTCGATTAATTCAATTCATTCATTTCATTCAATTCATTCAATTCATTCACTTCATCCAATTCATTCACTTCATCCAATTAATTCAATGCCTGTAATTAATTCAATTCAGTAAATTTATTCAACACAGTCATTCAATTCATTCAATTCATTCAATTCATTCAATTAATTCAATTCATTTAATTAATTCAATTAATTCAATGAATTCATTGTATTCAATTCATTCACTTCATTCAATGTATTCAATTCATCCAATTCATTCAATTCATTCAGTTAATTCAATTCATTCAATGTATTCAATGCATTCAATTAATTCAATTCATTCACTGCTTTCAATTCATTCAATACTGACAAGAAATTCAATTCATTCAATTCAATGCATACAATTAATTCAATTCATTCAATTCATTCAATTCATTCAATTCATTCAATTCATTCAATTCATTCAATTCATTCAATTCATTCAATTCATTCAATTCAATTCATTCAATTCATTCAATTCATTCAGTTCATTCAATTCATACACTTCATTGAATTCATTCAATGCATAAAATTAATTCAATTAATTCACTGCTTTCAATTCATTCGATGCTGCAAAGGAAGTCAATGCCTTCAATTTAATTCATTTAATTTATTCAATTCATTTAATTCATTCAATTCATTCGATTCATTCAATTAATACAATTCGTTTAATTAATTCATTCCATTCAATTCATTCAACTCATTCGAGTCATTCAATTCATTCACTTCATATAATTCATTTAATTCCTGCAATGCATTCAATTCATTCAATGCATTCAATGCATTCTTTTCAATCAATGCATTCAATTCATTCAATTTATTCAATCCATTCAATGCATTCAATTCATTCACTTCATTCAATGCATTCAATTCATTCAATTTATTCAATTCATTCAATGCATTCAATTCATTCAATTCGCTCACTTCACCCACTTCATTTACTTCAGTCATTTCTTTAAATTCATTCAATTCATTCAATTTTATTCGGTTGATTCAATTCATTCAATGATTTCAATTCATTCAATTCATTAAACTCATTCAATTCATTCAAGTCATTCACTTAATTCGATTCATTCAATTCATTCAATTCATTCAGTTCATTCAATTCATTCAATTCATTCAATGCATTCAATTCATTCAATTCATTCAATTCATTCAATTCATTAGATTCATTAGATTCATTCAATTTATTCGATTCATTCAATTCATCCAATTCATTTAATTAATTCAATTCAATTAATTCACTTAATTCACTTCTTTCAATTCATTCAATTAATTGAATTAATTCAATTCTTCCAATTCATTCAAATCATTCTTGTCATTCTATTCATTCAATTCATTCCATTCATTGAATTACTTCAATTTATTCAATTCATTCACTTCATTCAATTAATTTAATCCATTCAATTCCTTCAATACATTCAATTCGTTCAATTCATTCAATGAGTTCAATTAATTCGATTCATTTAATTCATTCAATGAGTACAATTACTTCAATTAATGCAATTAATTCAATTAATTCAATTATTTCTATTAATTCAATTAATTCAATTCATTCAATCAATTCAATTCATTCAATTAATTAAATCCATTCAACTCATTCACTTCATTCACTTTATTTAATTAATTCAATTCATTCAAGTCATTCAATTCATTCAATGCATTCAATTCATTCAATGCGTTCAATTAATTCAATTAATTCAATTCATTCAATTCATTCAATTAATTCAAGGAATTCAATGCATTCAATTCAGTCAATTCATTCAATTCATTCAATTCATTCAATTCATTCAATTCATTCAATTGAGTCGATTGATTCAATTCATTCAATTCATTCAAATCATTCAATTCATACAATTCACTCACTTCATTCAATGGGTTCAATTCATTCAATTAATTCAATTAATTCAATTCATCCAATTACTTCAATTACTTCAATTGATTCATTCATTCATCCATTCAATCAATAAATTCAATTAATTAAAGTCATTCAATTCATCAAAGTCATTCAATTCATTTAATTCATTCAATTCATTCAATTCATTCAATTCATTCAATTCAATTCATTCATTTCATTCAATTCATTCAATTCATTCAATTCGTTCAATTCATTCAATCCGTTCAATCCATTCAATTCATTCAATTCATTTGATTTATTTAATTCATTTAATTTATTTAATTCATTCAATTTATTTAATTCATTCAATTCATTGAATTTATTCAATTTATTCAATTAATTCACTTCATTCAATTAATTTAATCCATTCAATTCGTTCAATATATTCAATTCGTTCAATTCATTCAATGACTTCAATTAATTCGATTAATTTAATTCATTCAATGAGTTCAATTACTTCAATTAATGCAATTAATTCAATTAAATCAATTAATTCAATTAATTCAACTAATTCAATTAATTAAATTAATTAAATCTATTCACTTCATTCACTTTATTCAATTAATTTAATTCATTCATGTAATTCAATTCATTCAATGCATTCATTGTATTCAATTCATTCACTTCATTCAATGCATTCAATTCATTCAATTTATTCAATTCATTCAATACATTCAATTTATTCACTTCATTCAATGCATTCAATGCATTCAATGCATTCAATTCATTCAATCCATTCAATTTATTCAATGCATCCAATTCATTTATTTCCTTAAATTCATTCAATTAATTCAATTCATTCAATTCATCTATTTAATTTGTTCATTCTATTCATTCAATTCATTTCATGCAATTAATTCAATTAATTCAATTCATTCAATTCATTCAATTCATTCAATTCATTCAAATCATTCACATCATTCACTTCGTTACATTCATTCAATTCATTTTATTCATTCAATTCATTCAATTCATTCAATTTATTCAATTTATTCAATTCATTCAATTCATTCAATTCATTCAATTCATTCAATTCATTCAATTCATTCAATTAATTCAATTAATTCAATTATTTCATTCAATTCATGCAATTCATGCAATTCATTCAATTAATTCAATTAAATTATTTCATTTAAATCATTCAATTCATTCACCTCATGCAATGAATTCAATTAATTCAATTAATTCAATTCATTCAGTTCATTAATTTCTTCAATTCATTCAATACATTCAATTCAGTCAATTCATTCAATTCAGTCAATTAATTTAGTTCAATCAATTCATTCCATTCATTCAATTCATTCAATTCATTCAATGCATTCAATTCATTCAATTCATTCAATTCACTCAATTCACCAAATTCATTCAATTCATTCAATTCATTTTTATTCATTCAATTTACTCAATTCATTGAATTTATTCAATTTATTCAATTCATCCACTTCATTCAATTAATTTAATCCATTCGGTTCGTTCAATACATGCAATTCGTTCAATTCATTCAATTCAATTCATTAAATTCATTTAATTCATTAAATTCATTAAGTTCATTAAGTTAATTAAGTTCATTAAATGCATTCAATTCATTCAATTCATTCAATTAATTCAATTCATTCATTTCATTCAATTCATTCAATTCATTCAATTCATTCATTTCATCCAATTCATTCAATTCATTCAATTCATTCAATTCATTCAATTCATTCAATTCAATCAATGCAATCAATTCAGTCAATTAATTCAATTCAAGGTCAAATTAAATTTACAACGATTTCTGCCGAAGTCCTTGCGGAGATATGCAAATACAAAAATTGTGATGAAAAAAACAACAAAAGAAGAGGAACATTGCAAAAGTTTCTGCTAGAATAATGCTATGTAAAGGATATGGTATTTGTTCTCTCCAAATATCTAAACATTGGTCATTATTTAACTCTACCTGGGTAAATACAAATACCAACTGTTAGCATATTATTATTTGTCACGGATACCACACAATGTTTCTTTCTGCAAAAATGTGATAAAATACGTAAAAGTGTTTGAAGTTCAATAGCCATTAGTGTAGCTCATTACGAAATGTTACCAACTGACGGTAAGGGGTAAACAACTCGCCAGTGATACACGTGTTAACGGTACATCGGTACATCGGTATGGGACCTCAATACATTCTCATCGGTACATTCGGTTCTCTGCCGTCTTCCCCAGCTCTCAACAACTTCTTCGCTCTGTTTTCCCCTTTCGTGCTTCCTATCCAGTATAAAGTACACAGCTATATTGAAAGGTATGTGTATGTTATAACCGAAGCGTGCCACCATTAACCGGGGCCTTTAACCGGAAGCGAGAGACCGTCAGTTCCCGTCTGACCCTGGTCTGATGACGTCATCATACGCCAGCTGAGCTCGGCTCCGACCCACGGCGTAGGGCGGGGCCAGTCGGCGGGACCACGCCCCCCGGCCGCCGACACCGTATAAAGCCGGCCGACGCCGCCACACCGACGTACACATCCGACGTGTCTCACAGCTCAGCAACATGTTCAGACTGGTGAGTTCATCGCCTCTAGAAAACCACCGCCATGTGTGAAAATTCAAACTTGTATTCAATTCAATCAATCGACTCAAGTTACTCCCGTCGTGTGGTCAGCCCTTCGGGTACTGATAATGATCAGGATTCGCCACCAGACCGTACGCTAGCTGAGATGCAAGTTTAGTATATAGTAATTCGTGTTAGCATACCGTTAGCCAGTCTACGTAAACAATTGGCACCACAGCTAGCGTACGGTGTGCCAGCGAACCCTGATCGTTATCAGGACCCGAAAGGCTGACCACACGACGGGAGTAGCTTGAGTCGATTGATTGAGTTAAATACAAGTCTGTGTGCAATGCATCTACCATTCAATTGGCATTAGTTTGTACATGATGGCTTGTAATAGCTGCTTTTTCCAATATCACGTTATATCAAAGTATGTTTTGCATTTGGTGGAGCCTGTCAATTTGGTGATCGGGAAATAAGCGTTCTTACCAGACATGAGGGATTCGTGCGTAAATATGATGGTCGGTTCCTGTTCTCAGGTGGTTCTCGCTTGCGTGCTGGCGTGCGCCTGTGCCGCCCTCCTGCCTCTGGGCTACTCTAGCCTCGGCCACGCTCACCCCGGCCTCGGCTACGCTCACCCCGGCCTCGGCTACGCTCACCACGGCCTGGTCAACCCGGCCCAGCTGGCCTACAGCTCTGTCCCGGTTGCTGCGCCGGCCACCTACTCGGCGGCTGCCTTCCCCAGCTACGAGACCGTCAGCCACACCGTCGACGTCACTCACGAGCCCGTGGAGCAGCACGGCTACGTCGTCAAGTACTAAGCGGCCCCCACCTGGACTGGTCCCCTCCCGCCCTCATCACTCTCTCCATCTGTCCCCTTCTCTCCTCTCTGCTGAGATGATCAGACTGAGCTGCCGCCGAGTGCCTGCCTGAGTGCCGCCGAGTGCCTGCACCGAGTGCCTGCTGACGCGTGAGAGCTGACCCGTGTCTGACCTATCTGCCGAGTCTGCTGAGCCGGGCCACCGGCTCTGACGTCAGCGTCACGTGACGAGTGATGTCATCAGCCGTGGTCCGTCGCCAGACATGTCGAATGTGTATTTTTGATACGAAATATATTGTGATTGTATTTGACGTGTTTTCCAAAGTATATATGTAGTGAGTAATTTTGTTTCCATGTAGTCAACACCGAAGGAAGAACGATAACAATCCAACAAATAAGCACAGCACATTGTTGAACATAAAATTGAAACAGCAAACTGGTTACAGAGGCCGGTGATGTTGCTGACTGAACAAATGTCAAATGCAAAAAGTAGACAAACTGCTGACGAATATTTAAGCCCGATGGCGATTGAGCATCGTCCATTAGTGGAATGCATGTCGTTTGCAATCGTTTCTCTTATATTTGGTTATCTTTTGCAAACTTTGAGCAGCAGAAAATAGAGCAGAAAGAGCTGGGTGAGGAAAGACGCATTCAACGTCTTCAGGCTCAGTGTATTTATAATTGGCCAGTTTTAGACGAAAATAAAATTATTTATCATGCAGAAAGATCAACTACACAAGTACAATGGAAACAATCCATGAACTTTTCGGCACCAGGGTTTGCAGGAGGTAGAAGTTAGAACGCACATATAACCAGAACAATTATTAAAAAAAACATAATGCAATATCGAATATGCATGCAATACAAAATAATATCATACCATCTTCAATCTTACCTTTGCACGTGCGCACGTGCTAACCCCTATTCTATATCTCAGGAATGGCTAAGCCGATTGTGTTCAAATTTGGTGTGTGGTTAGGGACCTCTCAACCTCCAGTTTCCCACAAGTCAGCGATGGGGTGCCTCTGCTCGTGCGCACGTGCACACCCCTATTCTATATCTCAGGAACGGCTGAGCCGATTGTGTTCAAATTTGGTGTGTGGTTAGGGACACCTCCTCCGCCGCCTACCCACAAGTCATGGGTGGGGTGCCTCTGCACGTGCGCACGTGCAGACCTTTTTTGTATCTCAGGAACAACTTACCCGATCGGGTTGAAACTGACCATACATTTATTTCGCGCTCGCTCGTTCATCGCCAACTACGGCGCCTTACTGGCTTAATCGATTCTAGTCTAGTCTATACAGGCAGAGGTTTAAAAGGTTCATATCACGTTCACCCGACGGAAGAGAGCGAAGGCTTCCGGCGGTTATGAAAACCACTGAGCTCAGTTTTATCGCAAACGCCACCATGGTTGGCTGGTTGGTTGGGCTGAAGCAACGGAGGTCGGATTCCCCGGCATGAATCGGCGGTTATTGACTTGTGTAAAAGCGTAGACGGTTGGGGAATGAAGCCTTATTATTCGCCTTTGTCAAAATCGCTTCAAAATGGCGGCATATTCAAAGATAAATAACAAAGGTCTCAGAACAAACGGCAGTTCAGCGTCGATCCAACCGGTCTGCGGGTCTGATCTCCACTGTTCCAACAGTCGTCCTCGTGTGGCCATGACACGTGCTAGTGGCACTGGCGTATCCAGGGAGGCAACTTTTCCAAGGTCAAATGTGTTTTTAAATACTCCGTTTTGAAAGAGGAGGCAAAGTCCAAAAATAGTTGTTTTTCATAAGTGTTTTTTTATTATTAGTTGGCCCCTCCCCAAAGTCATGTATGGATCCGCCCTTAGCTAGTGGAAGTTTGCCTCAGGCCACCTTCGTGTTGCCGAATGGCCGCCCTACTGGTTACCCTCTTTGTAGCCGGTTTTTACCGGTATTTCCGAGCTGGCGGGCAGATGCTGTCGAAAGGCCCAATCAACAGTGCTGTATGCCCACAATTTCAACAAGGCATATTCCGTCAAGTAGCCAAGCTGTATAGGCTGTCCCGCCGAGCACTAGAGTGCGTCGGACAGCCTATACCATCCAGACCGGCCAGGAGTGGCGAGAATGCAGGTATTCACTACAGACTGTCGTCTAACCCAGCGGGACGCTTATTTTGGAACCAATAGTACAAGATCATGTTTAGCCTCAGGGGTGTAGGATCCTAATCAGTTGAGGAGCTTCAGTTCCTCAACCTGTATCTAAGCCCGCTCAACTTGTCAGGCAGCCACTCTTAACTTAAAAACAGATATTTGACATACAGTCACAAACAAACGGGAAAAGATGAAAAATACCAAGATAAATATAGATTAGAAATAGCACATTTGTGTACATCGAACAAAACCGCTACTCATGACGGGGAAAGCAGATGAGATTAAGCTTATTGTACCATTCCAATATGTCCATAGTCTATGTAAGTTCAAATCAGGATTTCATAGGTATCATGTGGAAACGTTAAATGTTTTGCTAGCTTGAAAATGGTTTTTGATCTACGACATGGAGCCTTCTCAACATGGGCCTTCTACACTTTGAGGCCTTCTCAGAAACACGTTTTGCAGTATTTACTTTTAGGTACCTAGTGCGTGCATATTGGATTTAATTTACATTTAAGGGAGATTATGGGCTTTTCATGTAAACAATACTGAAACAATGCGCTTGTAAACAATGCGGTGAATTGGTTTTGAACTTATTTTACTTGTATTCTATGACCCTTGGTAGATAATTATTCCTGCTCAAAAGTTATCTAAGTTTGAAACCTCAAAGCACTCCATGCTGAAATTCCGCGGTACTCAGCAAGTAGTCCGTGTGTTTGGGAGGGCTCCCTGGTCGACGTCGAATTGTATTTCAAGGTAACTACGCAGTTAATCTTGCAAACATTTTTGAAATTCTGATGTTGGTCTATTTAACCTCACGCATCATTCCTGTATTCAATTCGTGCACGAAAATTGCATTATACTTAAGTCCACCGTAAGATTCGTATTACCTACTTAGAAACAACTTTCGGCGAAAAATTGTTATGACCTGCTGCTATGACTCCTTACCAATCCTATGTGAAAAAGGAACTAAAGCGCTAGGGGATGCCGTACGCAGTGTTGGAAAATCCACGAGTGTTTTAAAATTTATCGAATGTATCCTTTCAAATTGTTGAAAGTTATTTATTTTTTCCTCAACTGAGGTTTCGCCAATTAATTTCTTACCATACAGGCGATGTACGATAATGCAGACAAATATAACAAATGGCTTTCGTTTTATCTTCCTTTAATATCCATTAATTGTTCACTTATTTATGTTAAATCATGCTTGAAATTGAGTGGCGTCTAAAATATGAAGGGAAAGCGTGAATTGTGTGGTTGTGACAACAACAAAAATGCATATTACTTCACGACGCATATGTATTCATACAAAAATAAAGCACCGTGAAAGTTGTCGAAGACGAAATGAAGAAGTGTGTCATGAACATAGAGCACCTGGTTTTCAGTGCGGGTGACAATTCAGACGTCTCTCTCTCTCTCACTCAAAGGCACGTATGAAATTTTCACCAACAGATGGCAGCAGCAGCACCCGTGGAAGGCTTCACCACGACTTGACATCGGCCAGACCAGAGTAGCCGTGGCCGGCGTAGGCGGCGGAGGGGTAGCCGTAGCCGACGTAGGTGGCAGGGTGGCCGTGGCTGGCGTAGGTGGCGGGGTGGCCGTAGGCGAGGGGGGCGGCCACGTGGGCGGTCCTGACGGCGGTGACGGCGTGGTGCACGATCGGCTGCACCACCGGCTGCACCACCTCGGTGGTCTCCACCACGGGCGTCACCGCGTACGGCACGGCGTACGGCACCGGCCGCCTCACCGCCACCGGCCTGGCCACCGGCACCGGCACGTCCACCTTCTTGTAGGTGACCTCGGGCACGGTGCGTGTGATGTGCGGCTGGATGCGGGTGACGGGACGGCCGGCCGCCGTGATGGCCGTCTTCTTGACCAGCGCATTCAGACCAGGCGACAGGCCGTTGTCGGGCAGAGGGGCCGGCACGGCAGCGTTCACGTTGTAGGTGATGGCGTGCGGCGCAGCGGCGTAGCCGTAGGCCGGGACGGCGCCGTAGGTGGCGGCCAGACCGGCGTAGCTGCCGGGCGCGGCGCTAGCCACAGCCAGCAGAGTGCTGAGAACGACCTGGGAGACAGAAGTACGAGTCAGTAATATTCAAACATTTAAAGTGGGACTTGGTAAAGTGCATTCGTAGAAAACAGCTACTCGGTGATCTTGTAAACGATCTTGACTTTTTCGGCTCTATATCTGCTGCTAGACTACCGATTCGGAGCACTTTGCAGCGTTCCGATTTTGTCCGTATATTTTTCCGTTTTCATAATTGTTCAGAAGATTTGCGTAAAATGATAAATCATGGGATTACCGAATTAGATCAAGGGGTTGGTACAAAGGCGTAAACGAATATAAAAACATCCAACCAAGACTTGTTCAGCCTGTTCTAGGAAACTCACCAGGGGGTTCATGATTGTAGAGTTGTTTGAGTGAGTGTCGTCTGTTCAGAGTCCGCTGGTTTTATACCGTCTGCCGAGGGTGACCCTGGCCACCGAGCGGGGAACCAATCAGAGAGTCCGCACGTTCAGCAGACCACGCCCAGCGTAAGGCGTATCAGAGCCATCGGACTCTGTTGGACAGTGTCTCCATCTAGACCGCCACTTACGGTTACAGCATCTCAGGCTACGCATTGTCCCTCGTCATTGCAAAAAACAGTCCAAAATATTTCATTCGGCCATTTTTTATGGTGTCGACTTCACATTTTTTGCATATATTTAGCAGACACTTTTCTATCATAGGCCTTTTTGAAATGTCTGGCAAAATAGAGATATGGCAAACAAAACTTTTGTCGTCGAATTTTCCAAAATTTATAATTTGCATGACATTCGCAAATTCGAGATAGCAGCTTGATAGCCGAGCTTATTATGAATTATTTGAAATTGTACAAGTTAAGTTATATTAATAAGCTATACTTTGACAAACCTATCTTTCGAAAACCCTTATTTTTCAACAAGAACCTAAACATGACCACATTCTGACGTCATTTCCGGTCGAACTATTACGACATTATTTTTCATTCGCTCAATATGTGTAGAATATTGATGTAAGAGAGGGTACTGAAAGTCTGGTGAAGATACTGCCACGAGATTATGAGACATTGCAAAATAACGCAAGGGAGGCAAAAATAGCCCCCCCCCCAGTAACTTGTGTGTTAACGGGAATGTTTCAACTTTCTGAAAGTTAGGGATTTCACGATAGATGACAAAAAAAATAACACCATCATATTTTCTCTCTCTCTCTGTAATTTGGTCTAGGGAGTTATCATAGGCGGGGAATCCAGTTGTGGCAACGAAAAAATATCCGATTAGCAGTTTTCAAGATATAGCCTCGGGCACTTTTCTGAGGTCATTCAGCCGACCTACATTTGGTGGCTCGTAGTTCACAAGCCATCATAGTTACATCAAACCTGTATATTGAAAAAAACTTGCATTGAACTGAGGGACATTTTTGCTATCTCGTTTTTTTCTTCTTCTGGAACGTGATCGCTTGACCTACTTCTTTATGAATAACCAGGACAATTCCTCAGTTGAAAGACGAATTTCTGTTTGAAGAAGATTCAAGCATTTTAATGATAACACCATAGTTTACTCAAAATTACAAATTTCATCTTAAAGTAGCTCTGGTGAAGGCTGGGGCGTTTGGTGCGAATCCATCTTGCTCTAATCCCGGAAGTGCGGGGTTTGGTAAATGGTCATATTTGGCCATATGGCCACTATTGGCCGGCGCTAACGAGATGCTAGGAAATTTGTATCGATATTTCGATATTGGCAATGCTACTTAGATATTGGCAATGCTTATCCGTACATATACGTACTTAGTGGTACCCCGGGGGTCTAGTGGTACCCGGGTACCCTTCTGGGGCCTACCGATACATTTTTGCTACCAGATAGTTCCTGGGGTCTTTGGAATATCTCAGAAACTAATGTGAATAATTTCCTTACAGTTATCTACGCTATATACAAAATGTTATATACAAAAATCAACAAAAATGAAAGTCCTGGTTCGATTCAGAAAATTATGTTCTAGAAACCAGTGTCAATAACCCCAAATAAGCGATGTGAGTAGACCAACTCCCTTTAAAATGGACATTGAATTGATTAGGAGATCTGACTTTGGTTAAGTGTTATTTTGCATTTATTTGTAAATCACTCCTACACTTGTCATAATGCGTTAAACATCACGATGCAGACCACAGATATCGTACAGTATTAATCATTGCTGCCTCTGGAAGGTAGCTAGGCAGTACTGCAATAATTTGCCTTGCGGCACAGTATAACATTTAACCCTATTTGTAACAGGCTCCTGGCTACCCCTATTTGTAACAGGGGGGGGGGGCGGATTCCGCCCCCCGGAGATCTCGAGATCTACCCGTCTGATTTTCAAAAATGAAACGCCGTTTGGTTCCCCTCAACACGATCTACATTTCTAAATAAGAAAAAAATCTAAATTTTTGATAGGGGGGCAACAGGGGGGCAAAAACCACAAATTTTAGTGGTATTTTTGATCTAACATAGCTTTCATGTTTATCGACTGATTTTAACACAATTAATACGAATCGATAGAGATTGAATTGTAAATTGATATATGACAGTGGCGTTTGAAAATTCAAAAATCATAGGCGTGTGCAGGTCATTCAATATTGGGGTGAAGTAAATGCGTAATAAAACCATTTTTTGATGTGTTTTTTAAGAAATGAAATGGTATGTGATTGTGACATTAGGCAAAACAGTTAAAATCATATTTTTTTGCCATAGGCGGTACCAGGTTAGTGAAAAAGGGGGGTAAAATTGGAAAAAATATTAACCGCAGACAAGTTGCTACCCAGCACTATAAATATGTTACTGATCGTAGATAGTTCCTTTTTGCATGTTGTACTTCATAATAGGCGTATCCAGGATCCAAACTGGGGCGGCTCAATACCTTTTGATAAGTATATTATCCGCTATTATCATACTAACTAGTCAACAGTGACTATTTCACTTACAACTTCAATTAACATTGCTTACCCCCCTTTTACCCTACCTGGACTCGCCTATTATCTTATAATTGTTCGTAGAGTAGCATGTGGTGCGTGTTTCATCCGAAAACTACAGTATGTTATTTCATTGTACGCCCATGCCTCTTAGTTTCCTTGCAATAATATGACCCCCTTTCTTCCATTCCTGAGCACGCCTCTGCAAAAAAAATGACTTTATTCCCTTTCCTGGCCTCATATGTGCATATATAATTATAAGCTAACCGTCTATTGCGCCGTTATCGCTGGCATATCGTCATCACCAAGCCAGTCACCCCCCTTTTCATGTGCCTGAACACGCCCCTGAAACTCTATATGTTATAAATTATGCAAATAATGGCAGCAGAAGCTACCTTTTACATCTTGATAACTATAAATGCCCCTTAAATTGCTCTATTTGCTTCCCGCCAAGCATTGAGTACTTCCTGGAACCCCCCCCCTTTTCAAGCCCCTGAAACCGTCTCTGCCATGACATTTTAATGATATTTCATTAACATCAACTAATTTTCACTTGTTGCAATCACCGTGAACCGATGTAACTCCTTCATACTTGAGGCAGTTAGGAAGAAACCGTGAAGATCGCATTTCCGTATTATCGCCAAATATCGCCTCCGAACCCACCCAAAACTGTACCCTGGAACCGCCTCTGTTCACGTTAAGAACTCCAAATTTTGCCTCCAAATGCGGTATTCAATTCTATGAAAAGTCCCAAAATTTCATGGGCCTGCTCCCAGCCGTTCTGGATATATCTGCGAAAAACATGAGGGGGGGGGGGGGGGGCGGAATCCGCCCCCCCTGTTACAAATAGGGTTAAATTGAAGTGGCTAGCCACAAGTTGCAATCCCCGTCCACCAAACCATCCATAATGTGCAGGTATACCTATTCTATAAGAAACTGGAATACAGTGCTAAGGTTCATTAACTTGTATTTGTATTTTCTTCAATGGATGAAAGGATACAAATACACATGTTCTTGCGTTTGTGCGGTGCAGTTAGAAAACAATTGATTTGCATACTGTCATTTCGTCGATAGCATAATCCGTACTTATCAAATACCATTGGCGGTCAGTGACATTGTAATTAGAAACAATGAACTTGTAAAACACTTAAGCACAAATATACACAAATTAGACAATAGCAATAACGTACAACAGTAAATATTTAACTGATATATTATAAACATCGAAATATACATGCACGTTGCCAAATGTCCCCTAAAACCATTCCGACTGCTTGATTGCATACTAAGCTAGGGAAATTTCAACGCCGTAAAAAGTGTAGGCGTCACTGCCCAGGCTTGGAACCCGCGCTCTTTGACTACATTCAAAACAGGACTTCACATATTGACCAATAACTTTGATTTGTAAGTTTGCTTGCGATAACTTAGTTTGTGGATTAGCATATTATACATCTTATGCATGTATCTTAAATCCCTAAAATAGTAAGCAAATGTTTCTTGCTTTAGGAAGAATATTTTTTTTTCTTTAGGATGTTTTGAACGCATACGTCATATATGCGGTTTTAAAATGAATGATCGAAAATGTATCTAAAACGTATCATGTTAATATGAAAGTTCCATGATTACCGGGAGGCCGCGAGGCCTTCCGTCAACTAGGGGGAAAATATACGTATGAGCGGCCCGACCGTAGCCATAGTTTTCAGAGACTTATTTCTTGGCAACTACTCGGTTGAGATGGCTCAAAAATTACGATATTAGAATATTACATTTGTGATATATTACGATATAAAAATACTATATTCTTACATGAACATATTTGCGCACAAATATGTGCAAAAAATTGTGCCGAATCTCGTATTAAATTTGTCAAATTAAATGTTGTCGGATTTAGGAGCAGCGCGCGCCGACACACAACCCTGTCTTCCCTGCGGTGGTGGTATCTTGCGGCCACAACCCTGTCTTCCCTATGGTGGTGGTATCTTGCGGCCACAACCCTGTCTTCCCTATGGTGGTGGTATCTTGCGGCCACAACCCTGTCTTCCCTATGGTGGTGGTATCTTGCGGCCACAACCCTGTCTTCCCTATGGTGGTGGTATCTTGCCGCCACAACCCTGTCTTCCCTATGGTGGTGGTATCTTGCGGCCACAACCCTGTCTTCCCTATGGTGGTGGTATCTTGCGGCCACAACCCTGTCTTCCCTATGGTGGTGGTATCTTGCGGCCACAACCCTGTCTTCCCTTTGGTGGTGGTATCTTGCGGCCACAACCCGCCGGCCTCGCGTTCGGTCGGCCCCCGCTGACCCGCCCGGTCACGTGACCGCCTGCGGCCGGCAAAGGACAGCTCTACCAGGGTCGGTGATCCTGGCATGTCCTGTTTAACTCAAAGCAAGGCTTGAAGTGCTCTTTCACATTAGTAAATGACGCCAAGAACGCCCCGCTCGGTTCCCGACCCAATAAGGGCGATTTACTGGTCTAGAAGGAAAACTGTGCCTAAGCTACCACACGACTTCACAGAGGGGCAATGGGGTACCTGGTATCTAGGTCACGACCTTATCTACTCTGCATCGGACTTCCATTAACGCTCGTTACTTTTTGCAGCAAGACATCCGCCTGTTTTGCCACGTGCAATTCGTCTGCCACCCTCCTCCCCGCTGTTGTTATCCACCTGTCCATTAGTTCCGTCTTGTGATGTTATCGCGGCGGTGATTGGCGTCGACAACGAAGGCCCCCTCCGCCCCCCCCCCCCCATCGCCGCAACGCTGAAGACATGAAAAGAAAACTACAAATACTTACTTTGTGATAAAGAAAACTTTCCAATTCGTGATGTGCCAAATAGCACACAAAACTATTGAAATTTTGAAAGCATCACCGGTCTGATTGCTTATCTTGCTTTGGCAGCAAACATTATCGTAGGTGCATACCTTTGTAACAAGTTTTGCTACCTTTTGTGTCCGGTCTGCGGCCGGCAGAGGAGTGGGACGGTGGTCCGGCGCGCGGAGCGACCAGGGAAGGGTGTGGCCGGAACCCAACTCCGGCGTCCTCCACAGAGGTGCGGTCGGTACGCGGGCCCCGCGGCGCATTCCGAACCATCCGAGCCCGCCCCGGAACATCCCGGACCGTCCGAGCCCGCCCCGGAACATCCCGGACCGTCCTAGGCCACCCCGGAACATCTCGGACCGTCCGAGCCCGCCCCGGAACATCCCGGACCGTCCTAGCCCGCCCCGGAACATCCCGGACCGTCCTAGCCCGCCCCGGAACATCCCGGACCGTCCGAGCCCGCCCCGGAACATCCCGGACCGTCCGAGCCCGCCCCGGAACATCCCGGACCGTCCGAGCCCGCCCCGGAACATCCCGGACCATCCTATCCCGCCCCGGAACATCCCGGACCGTCCGAGCCCGCCCCGGAACATTCCGGACCGTCCGAGCCCGCCCCGGAACATCCCGGACCGTCCTAGCCCGCCCCGGAACATCCCGGACCGTCTGAGCCCGCCCCGGAACATCCCGGACCGTCCGAGCCCGCCCCGGAACATCCCGGACCGTCCTAGCCCGCCCCGGAACATCCCGGACCGTCCGAGCCCGCCCCGGAACATCCCGGACCGTCCGAGCCCGCCCCGGAACATCCCGGACCGTCCGAGCCCGCCCCGGAACATCCCGGACCGTCCGAGCCCGCCCCGGAACATCCCGGACCGTCCGAGCCCACCCCGGAACATCCCGGACCGTCCGAGCCCGCCCCGGAACAACCCGGACCGTCCTAGGCCACCCCGGAACATCCCGGACCGTCCGAGCCCGCCCCGGAACATCCCGGACCGTCCGAGCCCGCCCCGGAACATCCCGGACCGTCCGAGCCCGCCCCGGAACATCCAGGACCGTCCGAGCCCACCCGGAACATCCCGGACCGTCCGAGCCCGCCCCGGAACATCCCGGACCGTCCTAGGCCACCCCGGAACATCCCGGACCGTCCGATCCCGCCTCGGAACATCCCGGACCGTCCGAGCCCGCTCCGAAACATTCCGGACCCCCGGACCGGTGCGGACCGGACCGTCCGAGCCCGCCCCGGAACACTCCGGACCCCCGGACTGGTGCGGACCGGACCGTCTGAGCCCGCCCCGGAACATTCCGGACCCCCGGACCGGTGCGGACCGGACCGTCTGAGCCCGCCCCGGAACATTCCGGGCCCCCGGACCGGTGCGGACCGAACCGGACTGGAGCGGACTTATCTCCGAACGCTGGGTCTCTTCAGTCCACCTGACAGGGCTTCAATCCTGAGTCTGCCGCCAGCGACATGTATTTGTATTGTATTGTATTTTACATCATGAGGCACATCCACATTCTGCTGTGGCTATTCTGTTCCCCATGTCGATATGATATGACGATATGGTCGATATGATATGTCGGTCGATATGGTCGGCATGAAATGTCGATATGATAAAACATATGGTCATGGTGGTCGTCACACATACGCAGCTCACACACACACACACACACACACACACACACACCCACACAAACAAACACACACACACACACACACACACACACACACACACACACACACACACACACACACACACACAGACACACAGACACACAGACACACACACACACACACACACACACACACACACACACACACACACACACACACACACACACACACACACACACAAACAAACACACACACACATGCACACACACAGACACGTAATACACGCATAAACACTCACACGCTTCGTCACACCTAGCCGACCCCGCTCCGCTGTTTCATCAGCAGGTGTTTCCTCAGCTCATTTTTGAAGCGTGTTGTTGGTAGGCATCTGATTGTTGAGGGCAAGGCGTTGTACGCAGTGACCACCGAGTATTTGAACCGACGCCTGCCGGACTCGGATCGGATCGCTGGCGTGACTAGATGGTCCGCATTTCGTGTGGTACGGTGATGAACGTCACCACGTGTGATCAGGTCAACGGCAATGGTCTCGGGCTCCGAAGTTGAAATCATACGCTTAAGCAAGTTAAGACCGTGATACAAATACATGTGTTCTGCAGTAAACCAGTTCAGTCTGTGGAGTACATCACTAATGTGGTCAAACTTCCTACGTCCAGATAAAACACGGGCAGCAAAATTCAGCAACTTCTGGACACGCTTCATCTGAGTGCTGTTGCACACGCCATACACTACCAAACAATAACGAATGCGCGAGATGACGAGCCCCTGTACAATCGTCAGCAGAGTTGACTGTGGTAGACTATGCCTGCTATGGTTCAGGCCGCAGAGCATGCCGGTGCATCGCTGTACCAGACTGTCTACATGAGAGGTAAAAGTCATGTGCTGGTCGAGTGTGACACCCAGGTTTAGGACAGTGGCGGAACCGGCGACGTCGGCGTCCATAAATATAATGTTGACAGGAGGGAGGCGCTGGATGTTTTGCCGTGAGCCAAGGATGATGAACTGAGTTTTTTTAACGTTGATTTTGATACCATTTTTGCCAAACCACCGGGATAGCAAAGCCAGGTTGTGTTCCATGAGCTGGACCAGGGAGCCGACGTCGCGGGTCCCACCAGAGACCGCCACCTGAATGTCATCCGCGTATTGTATCACGTGCGCGCCCTCTGTGTACAAAGGTAGGTCGTTAGCGTAAATGGAGAATAAAAGCGGTCCCAACGCAGAGCCCTGGTACGTGCCGATAGGGTTCAAAAGCGCATCGGATGTGACATAACGCCCCGACAATTCCTGAATTTGCACTTGCTGGACGAATCAACGAGAAAATAAATCAACGAGTATACTATCTTCCATGTTGTAGAATGACATGGAAGATATTATAGCAAGCAATGCACCCTGCATCGTACTGGAGCCCTGGTGGCTAGCCAAATAATCATGGATTGTTAGTATAAGGAAAATCCATTTAAGTGCGTTGCAAATTCACAACTTGAAATTGCATGCAAGATAGCAGGAATAAGTTTAAAATAATTATGTAAAAGTACAACTCGGTTAAGTAGGTGTGCAATATACTCATAACAAGTTTATAGTATCCGAAATGTGTAGAATGACTTCTTTAGATTCCTTAAATAAAATGCGAAAAATGCAAGAGCAACATTTTAGTGACTAGGTGACAAAAATAGTAGGATCGATGTCAAAACTTTAACGCAACAAATGTATGATATTGTTCAAAATAAACTTAAAGGGAATAGTGCACCTTTAACATTAGTTTTTAACTGATATAGCCAAATTGTCGAAAGTACTGATATATCTCCAAATCTGAAATTTTTGCTTCCAAAACGACCTAGTTGCTGAGTTTCAACGCAAAACCCGCTGCGTTTATTTGGTTATATTTCAGATGGCCAAATCTCGTGACGTTTCGCATACGTCATTAGTGTGATTTCTACTGCACTTCGTTTTCGCTACTTGAACCGACCGCCACCGAAACGTATCATGTGTTTGGCAACATAATTGCAAGGGAGGCTCGTTCCTCGTCTGGCGTAGCCATTGGTTGAAAATCCGCTTCACGAAGCTGATTCGTCTAGATTGCGCTATCGCCTCTGTTATGGTCCAATGCAAACACGACGAATCTGAAACATCATGTGACTAGGTTTTTAGTTAATAATTTGGTCACTTTTGAACCGATTTCCAATTGAAAATTACAAAAGGATGCTTCGTGAAAAGACGCATTTTTACTGGTGGCTGTTTGCAGTATCTGCAATATATCGATTGATTTTTGACAATGTTTGTCTTTAGGTGGTATTTACAACATGCGTCTTGAAAAGGCGAAGCTTTTGATAGGTGATTCGTACCGGTAGCTGTAATATTCACTGCAGTTCACTACATTCACTGCACATCCACCACACACCGATGAACACACACACACATTTATGGGTAGGTATATCACATTTATTTATGCACATGCATATTTATGGGTATCTGCTTACGCAACGCCACACCAAATCCACTCATACAAGGCCATAGGGCAAACATTCACACATTTGCAATCTCGAACAATATTACTGGCCAGTCGCGACCCAGCGAACGTGGTTGTAGTGTTTTTCATATTCTGATTAAAATATAAACTTTTGTCGGTATGACGTCTCAACTCGTTTTGGTGACGCAAGATTCTTGTGACGTCACTTGTAAAAATATGAATACTTTTCAAATTACATGCTACTTTTATTCGCAAAACGAATGCCAGAACCGTAATCAGGACACTCTTTTCCATCATTCCACGTACTTTTCCCAAGGTGCACTATTTTAATTAGTTCCCTTTAATTAGATACATGTGCTATGAACTAAGCAAATCCTGGAAATCGTTTACACAAATCAAAATATATTCCGATGAGCGTATGCACTTAAATGAAAATACATGACATACAGTCATGTCATTAGTAACATTTGGTAAATACTGGACTGCTTAAAGGGCCGGCCCACCTTTTTGAAAGTTGTCGAATCACACTTAATTGTATGTCTACATGTCAGGCGAGGTCCGTTGAACATGTTCGTGAACGTTTTTCGAGAAAAAAATATTTATCTTGGAAGATATTCAACTTTTAGTTTTAAGCGGAAAGTTGGGTTGGTGACGACATATGATTTTGTTTTTAATAACAGGAAAATCCTTTGTGCTGCCAAATGTATGGCACAATTTGTTGTCGACATCTATTGCGCAAAACCACCCGGTGCCTAGATTGGCTAGAACTATCAGCTGTAGTTGTTGCAGCAGTTGGCCGTCATGGACCGCTTGTGAGTCAGGGTGTTATGACGTCGCAATCAAATGGTACCACTAAATATTGATTGATTGATTGATTTATAAATAAGTAAATATTTGCCGTTAAATATTTAACTGGTACCATATGCTTGCGACGTCATAACACCCTGGCTCAATAGCGGTCCCAGGCGGCCAACTGCTGCAACAAGAACAACTGATAGTGCTAGCCTCTAGTTTGCGAACCACCCGGGGATCGAGAAATGAAAGACGAAAATATTCCAAAGCTGACCTTAAAGCAAGTCGAATATCATTACCAGTTGGGTGAAGAGAGACGACGCTGTCGGTTTAGAGACCCATTCAAATACACATGGGCCTTATTTTTACAGATGTCAAAATCAAACTCGAATATCTTTTTTATTAGATCATTGTAGTTGTTTTAACTGCTACCATACTTAATTTCAATGTCAAGCCATCAAAATGGCTATATCAACTCAAATATAATGTTAAGGTGAGATAGTCCCTTTAAAGTAAGTTATTTTACTATATGATAAACAGTTTTGGGAAAGCACTTTTAGTTACCATAAAATCATTTTTTTACGGCATAAGTATTACACTAGAGAGCAAGTGGAATTATTATATTATTTGGGTTGCATAGGCACCAATCGTGTTTTTTTCTTTCATCAGTGCGTCTTTACTTCTACCTATTGCAAACTCCGACATCGAAACGTTCACAGATTGTTTCCTTTGTATTTTCTAGTTGTCCTTTCTGCGTGAGAAATCATAGTCTTGATAAATCACTTATTGACGCTCTTATTGTCGGCTGATGTATTGCGATAGAAGTCATTATTAAAAAAGGAAACGACAGCAAAGTGAGGTGCATTGGAGTAGTAGAAAATGTTCAATCACCACCGGATACAAACTCATCAGCAGCTAGTGTACTATTGGTTCCAAAATAAGCGTCTCGCTGGGTTGGCCGGCACAGCAGTTAATTTGTAGTGAATAGTGAATACCAGCTGTTTTGAACCGCCTGAAAGGTTAGGCTGTACGGTGCACAACAATGCTGTGCGGAACAGCCTATACAGGCAGAGTGTAGCGTCAGTTCTAGCCAAGCAGTATAGGCTGTCCCGCCGAGCACTAGAGTGTGTCGGACAGCCTACCGCCCAGACCGACCGGGAATGGCGAGAATGCAGGTATTCACTACAGACTGTCGTCTAACCCAGCGGGACGCTTATTCTGGAACCAATAGTACATATTAAATGACATTTGATCAGCTATGCATCACCGTTGTACCATGTATTTTTTGTTGTGTTATATGTATATGTATGTTGTGTTATTTTAATGTTCAACCATGTGCATTGCCTATTTGTTGGATTGTTATCGTTGTTCCTTCGGTGTTGACTACATGGAAACAAAATTACCCACTACATATATCCAAGTACCTTGGAAAACACGTCAAATACAATCAAAATATATTTCGTATCAAAAATACACATTCGACATGGCCGGCGACGGACCACGGCTGATGACGTCACTCGTCACGTGACGCTGACGTCAGAGCCGGCGGCCCGGCTCAGCAGACTCGGCAGACAGGTCAGACACGGGTCAGCTCTCACGCGTCAGCAGGCACTCGGTGCAGGCACTCGGCGGCACTCAGGCAGGCACTCGGCGGCAACTCAGTCTGATCATCTCAGCAGAGAGGAGAGAGAGAGAGAGAGAGAGAGAGGGACAGATGGAGAGAGGGAAGAGGGCGGGTGGGGACCAGTCCAGGTGGGGGCGGCTTAGTACTTTACGACGTAGCCGTGCTGTTCTACGGGTTCGTGGGCGACGTCGACGGTGTGGCTGACGGTCTCGTAGCTGGGGAAGGCAGCCGCCGAGTAGGTGGCCGGCGCAGAAACCGGGACAGTGCTGTAGGTCAGCGGGGCCGGGTTGACCAGGCCGGGATGAGCGTAGCCAAGGCCGGGGTGAGCGTAGCCGAGACCGGGGTGAGCGTAGCCGAGGCCGGGGTGAGCGTGTCCGAGGCCGGGGTGAGCGTGGCCCAGGCCAGAGTAGCCCAGAGGCAGGAGGGCGGCACAGGCGCACGCCAGCACGCAAGCGAGAACCATCTGAGAACAGGAACCGACCGTCATATTTACGCACGAATCCCTCATGTCGGGTAAGAAAGCTCATTTACCGATCATAAAATTGATACTTGATAGGCACCAACACATGCACAAAACGCTTTGATAGAACGTTATTTTGGAAAAAGCAACTATTACAAGCCAGCATGTACAAACTAACGCCAATTCAATGGTAGATGCATTGCACACATGGCGGTGGTTTTCTAGAGGCGATGAACTTACCAGTCTGAACATGTTGCTGAGCTGTGAGACACGTCGGATGTGTATGTCGGTGTGGCGGCGGCGGCCGTCTTTATACGGTGTCGGCGGCCGGGGGGCGTGGTCCCGCCGACTGGCCCCGCCCTCCGCCGTAGCTCAGCTGGCGTATGCTGACGTCATCAGACCACGGTCAGACGGGGGCTGACGGTCCCTCGTTTCCGGCTCATTGTCTGGTTTAATGGTGGTCCGTTTCGGTTGTAACGTAACAAATGCATTTCATGATTTTAATTTCAAATTTGCACTGGAAAGGAAGCTCGGGAGGGAGCAACAGAGCAAATAAATAGGTGAGGCTTGGGAACATGGCAGATAACTGAATATACCGATGAGAATGAACACGCGCACTGGAGAGGGGTATGCCGCTAACGCCCACTGGAGAGCGGGGGGGGGCACTTAAATGACCTCACCCTAAGATCTACAACAGTATGAAAGCTAGAACAATCAAACTTAAAGAGTAGGTAGGTGCTATGCTGATCTACATTTTCAGAAATTTTCGTGACCTTAGGTTAAAATCTTCAAGGTCAAACGAGGTCACGAAGATCAAATCTGGCCAAATGTCACAATTTGGGGAATTTAGCCTCTGTGACGTCACAGGTCACGAGCAATGTGTCCAAAGTTTTGTCCGGGGATGAACACTGACATTGGCAACCGAATAACGTTTGAATCATCCCGATCCGACTGTTGGTTCCGAAGATCGTTGACCTCGATTCTGGCCGTCGTTTTGGAATGCAAATCCATATAACTCAACAATTTACTGACCGATTTTGTTTTCTTCTGCGTCAAACGATCCGCTATTGAGTTGCCTTTACTGTTGTGCAAACACCACCGCCATGTCCTGCTTTGTTGTCGAGCTATTCACCAAAAACATGAGGGGGAACAAAAGTGCCCTCCCCTTCCACTGCGCGTGTTAATACGTATATCACTGGCGAGTTTTTGTACTCATTCATGTCATTCGGCAAGATTTTGTGAGGAGCTGCACTAATGGCTGTACAATTTTAAACACTTGTATGTATTTTATCACATTTTTCAGAAAGAAACATAATGAGGTATCCGTAATAAATAAAACCATGTACACAGATTGTATTTGTATTTATTCGGGGGGGGGGGGGGGGGGGGCATTTCAAAGTAACGAACACTGAGTTCATTAGAAGAAAAAGATATATCATGTTCTTTACATAGCTTTATCTTAGCAGAATCTTTTCCAATTTTCCTCTTCTTTACTCCGCTTTTTAATCACAATTCCTTTTTATTTGTATATCTCCGCAGGGACTACGGAAGAAAGCTGTTGTAAATTGAATTTGAGATTGAAATGAATGAATGAATTAATTGAATGAATGATTTGTATAGCTTGCATGCATTTCTTTAAGCTTACCAATACGTGAGTATTTTGTTTGATATGCGTTTAGGACATACATGAAATTTGTCCGTAGTTTGACTGTATTTGCATAATTATTTGATTTTATATTTTTTTTTTGCACTTGCTAAGAAAAGATGAAGTGCAAGAAGCATATATAGTTATTTCTTGAATTACTAGCTACAAACAACAATATCTGCGGTAGTTTTATTCGCAATCAATGACAACATTCAGAGCAAGTTCCTAAACAAACAGACGTTTCGACATACAGGGTGTCTTCGTCAGTGCAAATTATCAATATTTAAATTATAAAGACATTAGACATTAGACACAAAGACATTAATACAAAGTCAAGCTAATGTCTAATGTCTTTATAATTTAAATATTGATAATTTACACTGACGAAGACACCCTGTATGTCGAAACGTCTGTTTGTTTAGGAACTTGCTCTGAATGTTGTCTTTGATTGCGAATAAAACTATCATGTCTGATACATTACATAGTATCTGTGGTGTATGCAGGTATGTGGGTATTTGTTCAAATTGAAATGCACATCTTCATGTTCCTATTATACGTATTATCATTTTGACCCCTCCCCCACTGATATTTTTCGAAAATAGTGGGAAAACGGCGACACATAGCGCCGCTAAATTTAGCACAGCTATTAGGGCATCAATTATCCACATTGTGTGATTGTTTTATATCAGGTGATCTCAGGTCAAATACGCAGGTCACGTCAAGTGACCGTACCTCAAAAATGTTTGTGGTCGTGCCAAAGCCACAGGGTGTGACCGAGAAATTTGAAACTCCATATACTTTTATCAGGGCATCAGTATCTACAATTATTTTATCTTGGATTTGTATATCGGTGACATGAGGTCAGGGCAATTTCGTAACCTCCCCATGATAAGTCAGCGGGAAAATATACACAGGCTTCCTATTCAGATAATATTTATTAGATCAGGCCAATTCTCTCGGGATCATGTTGTTTTAGCTCATTATTGACCACGCTAGTGAAGTTGTTGCTTAGTGACCTTTGTAGGGATATTTGAGGTCATATGAGGTCACGAACATTTGTTTGACCATAACTCTTGATTGAATAACGATAAAGACGTGGAAATACCACCACTGTGTTTGTCTCGTCGAGTCGCATCTCTTCATATGCAACATGACCTACCTGGGTCACCAAATGGCCTTGACCTGAGGTAAAATTGTGAAATTGACCTAACTTGGTCACCATTTATTAGTTTCAAAGCGTTTCAACGAGACAATCACGATGGTGTTAAACTTAAAGCTGTATCTTTGTTATTCAATGTACGTTATTTTTGGAAATCGTGACCTTTGGTGACTTCCAGAGCCGCAGGAACCCCCAGGGCTACTATTGACCAGAGC
Organism: Chirona hameri; assembly: GCA_036785665.1. Classification (NCBI taxonomy): domain Eukaryota; kingdom Metazoa; phylum Arthropoda; class Thecostraca; order Balanomorpha; family Balanidae; genus Chirona; species Chirona hameri. The sequence goes on along the minus strand of JAXIVJ010000746.1, from coordinate 91,849 downwards.
TCAAATTTGACGACACCTCAGCGATGGCATTTTTCAAGAGCTTCTGATTGTTGTTTTTTTCGTTTGTTCCAAGCTATCATAGATCCCGCTATCCAAGCTATCCCGAGATATTTGGGAGTTGTTGGAACAAAGTTATAAACTTATCCAAATCTAACCTTTGAAAACCTCTGGTAACCTCAATATTGACCTTGGGCAAAAAATAACTGACGTAACATCGCATGTCTGTATTGGAAGCATCCGGACGTTTTTGTTCTGTGTCTTTAGCCTCCTTTAGTCTTCAAATTAGTGGGGGTCATTTTGCCCCCATCAAGGCGACGTTGTCTCAGAGGCCCACCAAGGCGCAGGAGAATGTTTCACCTTTCTGAAAGTTGTCACATATACGCTGGTTGTAGTCGAAAATATGAAGTAATTGCTATTGCAAACGATGGTGAAATTTGTCCTCTCAAAAAGTCATTTAACTTTATACCAAATTAAGTTTTTTTTTTAAATTTGGGATGATGATATCATTATTGAGCTATAGAGAGCAATAGAGAAGACTTTTAGCTGCCAACATATGGCACAATCGTTTCCAGACAATTCTGACGAGTAAAATACAAACATTGTGGAGCTGTGTCTTCTGCACAGAACACACAGTGCGAGGCATTGCGATAGCTCAATATTTATTTAACAAAAAAATCAATTACTGAGATTTCAAACAACGTGACAAACTTCAACTTGAACCACAATCTATCGCGTTGGCCGTTGTTTACGTCTTACTCGCCAGGGTTCGAGAAATACAGGTCATCTGACTTCCAGGACTAACAATCTTGAAGTGGCTGTCAGCCGCGTACTTTGGAATGTAATATTGCGATCAGTGAAGACCCCGAAAAAGCAAGTAGGAAACTGCGGTACGTTACCAAAAAAACCGACTTGACGATCCCCATGAAACAGTTGTCTACGAGATGGTCTGGGGGTACGGGGGAGGGGGTGACAGCCCCCCCCCTCCCCCGTTAGGTTTCGCAGCGCAGGGAGCGAATGCGAGCGGAGCGTTCTAAAGGTGGGTTCCTGCGAACATAATTGCTGTAAAGGTTCGATTATGTGATTACAATATTGCTTCCTGCCACACCCTGGTCCATGGGGATCATCAAATCACTGCTTTTTGGTAGCGCACCACAGATTCCTACTTGCTTTTTCAGGGTCTGCACTGATCGCAATATTACATTCCAATATACGTCTGTCAGCCAATCAGCGGCGGGACTAACCTAGACCCCATTTGGCAAATTATAAATTAAATTGCTTAAAAACGGCTACGTTTTGGGAAAAGTGATCTTAGTATGTTCGACATTTCAATAACGGCCAAAGAAAATGGCTATCTCGGTTCCAAACCAATACAAAGGTGAAACATTCCCTTTAATGGATCGATCCGTTTTATGTGCTTTAATGTCATTGCTTGACATTACTTTACATATTTGAACAGTTGCAATGCTAGGGTTTTTTAAATGCGACTTACAAAATCGAAAGAAAAAAATCGATAAGATTTAAAAAGCTCACAGAATGTCATTTCCTTGTGTTAACCCTCGCCCTACGGGGGGGGGGGGGGGGGGCTGACAGGCGCTCGCCCTGAGGTTTTTCTTAAATAACTTTTTACACATCCGGCGCATTCTGCTGACATTTTTGACAGCTTTGTTTACAATAATTATCCGTATGTTGTAAACATTTATTCGTCATTGGTTAAAAATTTGGGAGATAATCATGTTTTGATGACATGTTGCTGGAAAAACGATACATATTTGAAAAATGGTAAAAAACAGAGTTTAAAAGGAGATTGCAAACGCAATTCGCCAAAGATACAAAATTGCATTTTCTTTAAAATGACAATCTCCGATTTGCAAAATTTTGGGTTTTGGCCCATACAATAATAATAAAAAAATTGGAAAAAAAATCCCCACATTTAAAAAAAAAATGTTAGAAAACCGGAATATATGTGAGAGAACTGAGTATGGACAATACCCATATCAAATTTCAAAGTAATATCTTCATTTTTGACTGAGTGATGGCTCCTTAAGTGTAAGAAACTGATGACGTCATTTTTTTAATAACTTTTGTGACTTTTTTTTTGACCAGATACGAACAAATAATTACCTTTTCTGTATTTCTGAGCCAAACCTGGTCTAGGAACATGCCTTTTTATTTACATTTATCAATTTCTAATTTTGAGGTTTTCTGAAGAGCAAAATCGCTGTTCTGGACGCGGTAAATCCGAGGTCATTCACTTGAACTGGAAGGTCACCCGTTCCTGAAACCAATCACCTGAAACCTAACATTCGCATAAAGTTAGATTCCTCTCATGACGGGCAACACGCTGGTTCTTACCGCATTGCTCTAAGGTGCTTGGTTTGGAAGGTAACAGGGGGGCCTGTCAGGCCCCCCTGTAGGGCGAAGATGAAAAAAGCTCCCGTAGGGCGAGGGTTAACAACATATTTTAAACTAATTTTCCTGTTCATGGTTCCTACAACATAGTTAAAACTAATTTGCCTGATAATCGTTCCTCAGATTGTCTTTACAATGAGAAAGTGAGCCAATTTCGGCTGATTTTGCACTTGTCATAGGGGCCACAGTTCCAGTGACCTCTTCGGATCAGACCTTGCTTGTCTCTAAAACTTTCTCTCGATTATCTCATGGCATGCCTTCATAGCTGATTCGTGTTCTTCTGAAAACCATATAATCTGTATTTAAATGAGTCATTGGAAGAATTTTTGGAAGATTTAAATCAATCAAAGAACAGCGTTGCATACAAACAATAAGTGTATTCTTGACAGTTGATGAGCAATGATGTGCACACAGTAGAATATACATTATATGATGTATGCATAAAAGGCTTGACATGATTCACTCTGCAGATCACACCTGACATCTGGCGGGATTTTCAGCAAACATCAGACGAGTTCGTTACCCAAGTGTAGCCTCTGCTGGACCAGCCAGGCAGCTTTGTCCAGCAGACTACAACACCTCAGGGAAAGGAAGGGGCGACACCTGGCGGACAGTTTATTCCGCGGCCTCGACGGCGGGCTCGGCCTCAGCCTCAGCCTCCTCGACCTTCTCGAAGCTCAGGGGCAGACCCAGGCCGTAGTTGTAGCCCAGACCAGCGTAGCCGTAGGCGGGGGCGGCGGCGTAGGCGGCATGAGGGGCAGCGGCGTAGGTGGTGACAGGGGCAGCGGCGAAGGTGGCGACAGGGGCAGCGGCGAAGGTGGCGACAGGGGCAGCGCCGTAGGTGGCATGAGGGGCCGCGGCGTAGGTGGCAACAGGGGCAGCGGCGTAGGTGGCGACAGGGGCAGCGCCGTAGGTGGCGATAGGGGCGGCAGCGTAGGTGGCGACAGGGGCAGCGCCGTAGGTGGCATAAGGGGCAGCGGCGTAGGTCACCGGGTGCTCCACGGTGGTGGACTTGACGATGGGAGCGCCATGCGTGTAGGAGACACCGACCGCCTTGCGCACGGTCGCCACCACCGGGCTGACGGCGGCGTAGGCGTGCGCCTCGTCCGTCCGGTAGGCGAAGTTGCCGCCGAACCTGTGGCTCTGGATGACGGCAGAGTCGTGGCTGGGGGCCCGCTGAAAGGTGGTGGCGGGAGCGACCAGACCGGCGCTGGCGCAGGCCAGAGTGGCGCACAGGGCAACGAACTGAAACAGAAGGCAGGACACTATTAACAACTAGCGCAAATAACGCACGAAATATTAGCATATCATCGAGAAACATCTAGAGCCACCAAAACTATTAAAACATATACTATTCAGCCAGCTCTATTCGTGTAAGAAAATCAAGATACTGCTTATTTCATTGCATTTGACAACTAGATCCATGTTCACGCTTCTTCTTTATCTTCCATGCCGCGTTTATGAGGCGAACTTACCACCTTCATGATGATGCTGTCTGAGTGAGTCTGCAGAGGAGAATGTCTATCGGCCGGCGGTCGGCGGCTTTATACAGAGCACCTGTGACGTCACTGTCGTCGGTCCTCGGCTGGTGACGTCATCGGTGGACAGTGAAGGTCGTCAGAGCAGGGCGGGTCTCCGCCTCACTCCAGGCGAGGATGTTTTCGGTCCAGCCCCTCCTCCCCCTCGGGCGCTGCTGGGGAGGAGGGGGGGGGGGGGGGGGGTCTGGTGGGTAGACGGATCCGGAAGAAAGAACTTCTCGACACCGTTAAATCCACCTCCAAAACTGGTATCGCTAAAGAACTGATTGTCTGTGCTCTTTAGTTCATTATCAAATTACGATTAGTAGATTATTTCTAAATATCATTTATTATTGATCACTGGATGAACATCCTTAACCCGCGCTCCGCTGGGGTCTCCAGCCGAACGCGCCCCGCTGGGGGGGGGGGGGGGGTATGGGGATAAATTCCCCCCTGGTATCTTCCGAGCCAATGACCGTAGCGGGACGCGCAAGGCGGCGATCGAAAGCACTAAAGGAGGCGAATATAATGCGCATACGAAATTCTTAAAATAAGATCTCATGTCAGGTCACGATCAGGTCAAATGTCAAAATTGAGGTATTTGAGTTTTTCAACCATACTTACCATCCAAACCTTTATATTGCGATTATTATCGCACAAGGTGTTCTCAAAGGTAAAATGCATCTTCTGTATAAGCAAAAGTGAAATTGTTAACAGGGAGCGCGAAGCACTCGCTCGTCTTTCCGTGGTATATAGGCAAAATCTAAATATGAGCGACCCGACCCGGCCCGGCCCGTGGCGACGCTTTTGACAAGCTAATATCTCTGCAACCGCACGTCCGATTGACAAGCGGGATTCTTTGCTGAGCAGCCCTATCCAACCTACCCTGCTTGAAACCAGTGCCGACTCATGTGGATGACTACCACTGCGCGTGGTCCGTGCCGCGTGAGGGGTGTTAGAAGGTGTTTCCTCGCAATAACTCCGCAACGGCTGAGCCGATGTGTTCAAATTTGGTGTGTGGTTAGGGACCCCTCAGCCGCTAATTGCCCACAAGTCAGGGATGGGATGCCTCTGCACGTGCGCACGTGCGCACCCCTATTATATATCGCGGGAACGGCTGAGCCGATTGTGTTAAAATTTTGTGCGTGGTTAGGGACCTCTTAGCCGCCACTTTCCCAAAAGTCAGGGTGGAGTGCTTCTGCTCGTGCGCACGTGCACACCCTTTTTGTATCTCAGAAACTACTTGCCCGATGGAGTTGAAATTCACCATACATTTTCTTTGCGCTCGCTCGTTCATTGCCAACTTCGGCGTCTTACTGGTAAGCAAAGGTCAAGGTCAAGGTCAGGACACAACAGGCCACAGGTCTATGAAAGCCATGCGACACATGTATGGGCTATTTTACACGTATAGTTATATAGTAGTAGCCATTTTTACAACCTGACCCTTCATAATGGCCCTCAGGTCAAGGTCAGGTCACAATAAGGACACAAATTTAAAATTGATTAATCCAAATAAAAAGGCATGTTGCTAGACCAGCGTTGTCACAGAAATACAGCGGTGGTATCTATATGCCTGTATCTGGTTACTAAAAGCAAAAAAAGAAACCTAAATAAATTACGTCATTAGTTGCTTATACTTAGGGAACCATAAGTCAGTCCAAAATAAAGATGTTGCTTTGAAATTTGGTTTGAGAATCGTCCATACGTGGCTCTCTAACATATATTCCGTTTATAATATCTTTAAAAAAATGATCTTGCAAAATATTTCCCCAATTTCTTTCTCCCATTTTTGGTTGTTGTCAAAAAACCCAAGATGTCGAAAATCCGAGATTGACAGTTTAAAGAGAACGTCATTTCCTTTCTTTTCACTTATTTCATTTGCAATTTGCATCAAAACTCGATTTTCTACGAATTTTCAAACATTTATCGTTCTTCCACCAAAAATTGCATGACATGACGTGATTAAAGCGTAATTATCTTCCAAAGTGCTACCTTAATTTTAGTGATATTTTGTACGAAGACGTACAATTGATGCAGCATAAGGAACTGCAATTTTGACGTCGCTAGTTCTCATAGTTTCTAGGTTATTAAGAAAATCCAGGAGGGGGGGGGGGGGACAATTTACCACCCCCAGCGGGGCGCGGGTTAATTGCCTGAAAGATCATTTAACACAATATTTTGGCAGATGATAATCGCTGATGTGAAAATACAGGGTATTGTTTCGAACGTTTGTAATTAACTTCAGTCGTATTTCTTCCCTATGGTGGTGGTATCTTGCGGCCACAACCCTGTCTTCCCTATGGTGGTGGTATCTTACGGCCACAACCCTGTCTTCCCTATGGTGGTGGTATCTTACGGCCACGACCCTGTCTTCCCTATGGTGGTGGTATCTTGCGGCCACAACCTTCCCTATGGTAGTGGTATCTTGCGGCCACGACCCTGTCTTCCCTATGGTGGTGGTATCTTGCGGCCACAACCCTGTCTTCCCTATGGTGGTGGTATCTTGCGGCTACAACCCTGTCTTCCCTTTGGTGGTGGTATCTTGCGGCCACGACCCGCCGGCCTCGCTCTCGGCCGGCCCCCGCTGACCCGCCAGGTCACGTGACCGCCTGCGGCCTGCGAAGGACGGCTACCTGGCTCGCTGTCCCTGGCATGTCCTGTTTAACTCAAAGGAAGGCTTGAAGTGCTCCTTCACATTAGTAAATGACGCCAAGAACGCCCCGCTAGGTTCCCGACCCAATAAGGGCGATTTACTGGTCTAGGACAACTTTGCCTAAGCAACCATATGACTTCACAAAGGGGTAATGGGTACCTGGTATCTAGGTAGCCAATTGCCTATAGATAATTAGATGTAGATGCCTATATGCCTATAAGATGTAGCCCATTGCCAGAGTTTAAGTGACCTTATCTACTTTGCATCAGACTTCTATTAACGCTCGTCACTTTTTGCAGCAAGACATCCGCCTGTTTTGCCATGTGCAATACGTCCGCCACCCTCCTCCCCGCTGTGTTGTTATCCACCTGTCCATTAGTTCCGTCTAGTGATGTTATCGCGGCAGTGATTAGCGTATACAACGAAGGCGGTACCCCCCCCCCCCCCCCTCCCCCTGACCCCCCCCCCCCCCGACCTCCCCCCCCCCCCCGCGGCCCCGGTTCTTCCCTCGCTGCAACGCCGACCGACATGAAAATAAAACTACACATACTTACTTTGTGATGAATACAACTTTTCAATTCATGATGTGCCAGACGGCACGAAAAAATATTTACATTTTGAAAGCATCACCGCACAGGTCTGATTTTCTATCTTGCTTTCGCAGCAAAAATTATCGTTGGTAGATACCCGTTTTTCTTACTTTGTTTCCGTCTGCGGCCTGCAGAGGAGTGGGACGGGGTCCGGCGCGCGGAGGGACCGGTGGGGAGGGGGGGGGGGGGGGCGGTGATGGGTGTGGCCGGAACCCAACTCCGGCGTCCTCCACAGAGGTGTGGTCGGCACGCGGGCCCCGCGGCGCATTCCGAACCATCCGAGCCCGCCCCGGAACATCCCAGACCGTCTTAGTCCGCTCCGGAACATCTCGGACCGTCCGAGCCCGCCCCGGAACATTCCGAACCATCCGAGCCCGCCCAGGAACATCCCGGACCGTCTGAGCCCGCCCCGGAACATCCCGGACCGTCCGAGCCCGCCCCGGAACATCCCGGACCGTCCGAGCCCACCCCGGAACATCCCGGACAGTCCGAGCCCGCCCCGGAACATCCCGGACCGTCCTAGCCCGCCCCGGAACATCCCGGACCGTCCGAGCCCGCCCCAGAACATCCCGGACCGTCCGAGCCCGCCCCGGAACATTCCGGACCCCCGGACCGGACTGGGCTAGACTGGAGCGGCCTGGAGCGGACTTATCTCCGAACGCTGGGTCTCTTCAGGCCGCCTGACAGGGCTTCAGTCCGCCCCCAGTGACATGGAAGATATTATAGCAAGCAATGCACCCTGCCTCCTACTGGAGACCCGGTGGCTAGCCAAATGATTATGAATTGTTAGTATAATGAAAATGTATTGAAGTGCGTTGCAAATTGACAACTCGAAATTGCATGCAAGAAAGCAGGAATAAGATTAACCCGCGCACTGCAGGGAGGGGGGAGGGGGATGATTTCCGCCCCCCACAGGTTTCTCAAAGATAGCGAAAAAATGGCGGCGCGCAGCGCCGCTGGGTTTTGGCACACCTGTTAGGACATCAATTGCGCACTTTTAGAAGAAAAAATAACCTCAGGTCATGTCAAGTCAGGTCACCAGACCAGGTCAAGTGACCCCACCTCCAAAAATGTTTGCATTTGTGCCAAAGCCAGAGTTTTTCACCGATCAGTTTGAAACTTACAGGATGTCATGAGGGTATAAGTACTTACAATTATTTGATCTCGGAATTTTGATATCGGTGACTTAAGGTCAGGTCAATTTCGTAACCTCCCATAATAAGTCAATGGGGAAATATACAAATGCTTCCTATGTCAAGGATATGCATGATATTAGTCCAATTCCTTCTGGATCATGTTATTATAGGATATTCTTGATGATCCAAGTGTAATTTTTGTTCAGTGACCCCTATTGGGTCATTTGAGGTCATGCGAGGTCACCATCAATTTTTTGTTTGTTAATACCTCCCGACATAATGAAGATAGAGAAGTTAATCAGACATCAATGTGTTTGCATCGTCGAGATACGTCTTCCCATATGCAACATGTCCTACTTGGGTCACCACTTGACCTTGACCTGAGGTCAAATTGTTAAGTTGACTTAACAAGGTCACCATGTATATCATTCGAAGCGCCTTGTTAAGATAAACATAATGGCGTAAACAGTTTTCCGTTATATTTATTAAGTACAAAGTTGATAGCAAAAACGCATTTAGCAAAAAAACAGATTTTTTTCTTTTTGACCTATGGAGCCTCAAATATTGACCTGAGATCAAATCTTATGACACCTAAGCGATTGCTAATTTCAGTGGCTGGCGTTTGATATTTTCAGTTTGTTTCTAACTAGCATTGTTTTTGAGATATATGGGAGTTTCTGGTGCGATGTCCTAAAACAGGAACAAAACTGAAAAAATTGACCTTTGATGACCTCTGGTGACCTCAATTTTGACCTGACCCAAAAGAACACTGAAATACTTTCGATAAAACATGTATCAAGCTATCAAATGCCTTTTCCACTCCTCGCTACGTAGCGTAGTTTTCGAGATCTCAGGGGGGGGGGGCGGAAATCAACCCCCCTACAGTTCGTGTTCGGCGCAAAGCCCCTGCAGTGCGCGGGTTAAAATCATTATGCCAAAGTACAACTCTGTCAAGTTTGTGTGCAATATACTCATAATAACCAGTTTATAGAATCCGAAATGTGTAGAATGACTTCTTTAGATTCCTTAAATAAAATGCGAAAAATGCAACAGCAACATTTTAGGGACAAGGTGACAAAAAATGTTAGGATCGGTGTCAGAACTTAAACGCTTCAGTCACATTGTCACCTTTGTGACAATCGATGTTGACGAACTTTGTGAATGTCACAATGTTGAAGGAATAGTCCCACTGGCCGCGTGGGTAAGATTTTGCAGCGCTCAGCATCGAGTTTTGGAACCGCAGGAAATTCCTTTACCATTCGCGTAGCTGAGATTGAATATATTTTGGCACCACAAATAATTAGTTTTCACCAATATTCAGCGGTTAGTGACCAATCACCAACTTTTCTGAAGAATAACTATATTGTCCTCTGATCACCTATTCATCGAAATTTGTCACAAAATCCCCTCGTTTTGGCGAAAATTGTCACCTTCGCACATGGGCGAGTGCGTAAGATTATGCACCTCTGTCCTGGAAATCGCTTACAAAACTCAAAATATATTCCGATGAGCGTATGCACTTAACACGCGCCCTGGAGGGGGGGGGGGGGGGGGGCGGGGGCGAAATCCGCCCACCCCTCTGGTTTTCCGAGGATGGCGCAAAAACAGCGGAGCTGCGCGCCGCATAGCTGTTTGGAAATTAACCACCCACATTATGTAAAATGATTGACCTCGGGTCATCTCAGGTCTGCAGGTCACCAGACCAGGTCACGTAATGACCCCACCTCCAAAACATTTGCAGTAGTACCGCAGCCACAGTTTAAGGCAGATGATCGGTTTCAAATTTTCAGGATTGCATAAGGTCATAGATACCTACAATTTGTTAATCTCGGATTTATAATATTGGCTACCTTAGGTCGGGTCAATTTCGTCACCGCCAACACTTTTTTGTCAATAACTATCGACATAATGCAGATAAATAGAGAAGTGAAAAGGGCACCAATGTGTTTACGTCGTCGAGACACGTCTCCCAATATGCAGCATGACCTACTTGGGTCACCACTTGACCTTGACCTGAAGTCAAATTTCTAAGTTGACCTAACCTGATCAACATGAATATGATTCGAAGTGCCTTGACGCGACAAACACGACAGGGTCAAACGTATTGCTTTATCTTTATTAGGTAAATAGTAATTTGCGAAAACAGTTTTGCCAAACATAACCTTTTTGACATTTGATGACCTCTGCAGCCTAAACTATTGACCTGAGCTCAAATCTGAAGACAGTTAAGGTGATTGCATATTTCAAGAGCTTTCATCTATTTTTCGTTTGTTCCTAGTCATAGTTCCCGAGATATTTTGGGGGTTTCTGGAGCGAAGTTCTAAAACTGGGAAATCTGACTTTTGATGACCTCTGGTGACCTCAATATGAACCTGACCTAAAAAAGACCATAGACTTTCGATTGAGCTTGTTTCGTGCCATCTAACGCCGTTTCGCACTTGTCGCCACATTGCGTGGTTTTCGAGATCAAAGGGGGGGGGGGCGAATCTCCACTCCAGGGCGTGTAATTATCAGAGGCCCTCCAGGGTGCGTGCTAAATCAAATTGCATGGCATACAGTCATGTCATTAGTAACATTTGATACATACAGGACGCTTTAGTAAGTTATTTCATTATATGATAAACAGTTTTGGGAAAGCACTTTTAGTTTCCCTAAAAATCATTATTTACGGCTAAGTTTTACACTAGAGAGCAAGTGCAATCATGAATTATGTCATTTTGTGTTGCATAGGCAATATTCGTGTTTGTTTTTCATCAGTGCGTTTTCACTTCTACCTTATGCAAACGCCGACACCGAAACGTTCACAGATTGCTTCCTTTATATTTTGTATGTATCGATTTTGCGTGAGGGATCATATTGTTGATAAATACATTATTGTTACTCTTATTTTCGGCTGATGTATTGCGACATATGTAATCATTAAAAATGAAACGATAGCAAAGCGAGGTGCATTGGAGTAGTAGAAAATGTTATAAACGCCACCAGATACAAACTCATCAGCAGCCTTAGTGTGCTTATTACATGACATTTGCTCAGCCATGTATCGCTTTCGTCCCATGTAGTAGTGTTGTTGGGTATTTCAATGTTTAACAATGTTAAGTGCTTATTTGTTGGATTGTTATCGTTGTTCCTTCGGTGTTGACTACATGGAAACAAAATTACTCACTACATATATCCAAGTGCTTTGGAAAACACGTAAAATACAACCACAATATATTTCGTATCAAAAATACACATTCGACATGTCCGGCGGCGGACCACGGCTGATGACGTCACTCGTCACGTGACGCTGACGTCAGAGCCGGCGGCCCGGCTCAGCAGACTCGGCAGACAGGTCGGACACGGGTCAGCTCTCACGCGTCAGCAGGCACTCGGTGCAGGCACTCGGCGGCACTCAGGTAGGCACTCAGCGTCAGCTCAGTCTGATCATCTCAGCAGAGAGGAGAGAGGGAGAGGGACAGATGGAGAGAGGGAAGAGGGTGGGAGTGGACCAATCCAGGTGGGGGCGGCTTAGTACTTGACGACGTAGCCGTGCTGCTCCACGGGCTCGTGGGTGACGTCGACGGTGTGGCTGACGGTCTCGTAGCTGGGGAAGGCAGCCGCCGAGTAGGTGGCCGGCGCAGCAACCGGGACAGAGAAGTGGGCCAGCGGGGCCGGGTTGACCAGGCCGGGGTGAGCGTAGCCGAGGCCGTGGTGAGCGTAGCCGAGACCGGGGTGAGCGAAGCCGAAGCCGGGGTGAGCGTGGCCGAGGCCAGAGTAGCCCAGAGGCAGGAGGGCGGCACAGGCGCACGCCAGCACGCAAGCGAGAACCATCTGGGAACAGGAACCGACCATCATATTTACGCACGAATCCCTCATGTCGGGTAAGAAAGGTTATTTGCCGATCACCAAATACCTAGATACTTGATAGGCACCAAAACATGCACAGAATGGTTTGATAGAATGTTGTTTAGGAAAAAGAAACTACTGGAAGCCATCATGTACAAACTAGCGCCAATTCAATGGTAGATGTATTGCACACATGGCGGTGGTTTTCTAGAGGCGATGAACTTACCAGTCTGAACATGTTGCTGAGCTGTGAGACACGTCGGATGTGTATGTCGGTGTGGCGGCGTCGGCCGTCTTTATACGGTGTCGGCGGCCGGGGGCGTGGTCCCGCCGACTGGCCCCGCCCTCCGCCATAGGTTAGAGCCGAGCTCAGCTGGCGTTTGATGACGTCATCAGACGAGGGTCAGATTGACGGTCTCTCGCTTCCGGTTAAAGGCCCCGGTTAATGGTGGCACGCTTCGGTTCTAACGTACACATACCTTTCAATATAGCTGTGTACTTTGTACTGGAAAGGAAGAACGAAAGGGGAAAACAGAGCAAAGAAGTTGGTGAAAGCTGGGGAAGACGGCTGAGAACCAAATGTACCGATGAGAATGTACTAAGGTACCATACCGATGTACCGATGTACCGATAACACGTGTATCACTGGCGAGTTGTTTACCCCTTACTGTCAGTTGGCAACATTTCGTAATGAGCTACACTAATGGCTATGCAACTGAAACTGAAACTGGAATTGCATTGCATTGCATTGAATTGAATTGAATTGAATTGAATTGAATTGAATTGAATTGAATTGACTTAATTGAATTGAATTGAATTGAATTAATTCTGGTTGGATATATTTTTTAAGGGGGGGGGGGGGTGGTGATAGGATTCCGAATAGATCTCTTAACTCTCTTTTAACACGCTCACTAAAGGGGGGCTAAATCCGCCCACCCTCCTGTTTTTATAAATATTTCCTGAATTTACCAGTCAATGTGCATCATTTTTGGCGAACCTGTCTCAAAATGAACGTCGGGCCGCCCAAAGTAAGAAAAATACAAATCGGCCGAAATTTATCTTAGTTATTGAACATGGAAGTCAGAAAAGCTTAAATATGTCTCCTTGATTATCGCAATTGTATGTTGATATGTAAATGACTTAAGGTAAAATGCAACTTCTATCGTCCCTAATGTATCATTAGACTTTCCAACAAATCATTTGAGCTCATTTTGGGGTACATACATGCAATCACTGCGTTCAATAACAATATCAAGCCAAGGAGCGCAAAACAAGCAAATTTGTCTTATTTTATCTGATTTGACCAGGAAGATATTGACCTAAGGTCATGTAAATTTTCACAAAACAGAATTCCCACAGAACCTCCCTACACTACAAATATCGTTATTGTACCTCTTATGGGGTCCGAGATCTTAGGGGAGGGGGTGCGAAATCTGTCCCCTCCAGTGCGTGTAATTATCAGAGGCCCTATAGGGCGCGCGTTAAATCCCACTTCAGGGGGCTTGCGCCTAACATGAACTGCAGGGGGGGGGGGGTGATTTCCTACCCCGTGAGATCTCGAAAACTACGATAACTAAGAAAACTACACGACAAGCGGAAAACGGCGTTTGATAGCTTGATGCAAGTTATATCTAAAGTATTTCACTATTTGTTTTAGCTCAGGTCAAAATTGAGGTCACCAGTGATCATTAAAGGTCAAATTTGCCAATTTTTCCTGTTTTAGGATTTCGCTCCAGAAATTCCAATATTTCTCAGAAACGATGCAAGCTAGAAACAAACGGAAAAAAGGGATCGCCAGCGATTTAAATTTGCAATCAACAAAAAGTCCTCAAATTTCATCGAAGGCCAAAATTTGAGGCTCCAGAGGTAAACAAAGGGGAAAGAGTTTTTTTTCTCGGAAAACAGTTTTTTGCTGATATATTTGTACCTAATAAAGCTAACGAAAAACTGTTTACGTCATTGTGTTTGTCTCGTCAAGCGCTTTGAATGACATACATTGTGATTTTGTTAGGTCAACTTAAAAATTTGACCACAGGTCACGTGACCTTGACCTGAGGTAAAGACCCAAATAGGTCATTTTGCATATAGGGAGACGTTTCTTGACGATACAAACACATTTCTGTCGGATTTACTTCTATATCTTCATTATGTCGCGAGTTATTGACAACAAGTGATGGTTAACTCGGATGACCTCCAATGACCCACATGGGGTCACTGAACAAAACTTGCACTTGGATCATCAAGAAGATCCTATACTAACATGATCCAGAAGTAATTGGACTTATAGCTCGCATATCCTTGAAATAGGAAGCATTTTAATATTTCCTCATTGACTTATTATGGAGAGGTGACGACATTGACCTGACCTTAGGTCACCGATATCAAAATTCCGAGACAATTGAATTGTAAGTACGTATGCCCGCATGACACCCCGTAAGTTTCAAACTGATCGGTGAGAAACTCTGGCTTTGGCACAACAACAAACGTTTTTGGAGGTAGGGTCACTTGACCTGGTCCGGTGACCTGACCTGAGATGACTTGATGTATTTTTTTTTTAAGTGTACGAAATTGATGTCCTAACAGGTGTGCCGAAACCCGGCGGCGCTGCGCGCCGCCGTTTTTTCGCTATCTGAGAAAGAACATGAGGGGGGGGGGGGGAAATCAATCCCCCTGCAGTGCGCGGGTTAATCTTTCTTGGATCTCCCAAACTCAAATCAAAATATTATTCACGGTCAACATAAGCCTTTGGACTCCACAGCTTTTTATCTAGTTATCGTGTAGTCGGCAACAGAAATCGGTAATTTAATCAAAAGTCAGATCAAAGCCATTTTTGGCACGGCATCGGAATAAGAGGAAAGACGGCCATCGAGCTGCTAAGCATCCTTGCTTAGCTATGCACGCATAGCTTACTTGTAGCTACACAGGCAGAAAACAGAAGTAGAAAAGTGATGCCTTGTCCGCGTCTTACGCTGGGCGTGATCTGCTGGACGTGCGGGCTCTCTGATTGGTTCCCCGCTGGGCGGCCAGGGTCACCCTTGGCAGACGGTATAAAACCAGCGGACTCTGAACAGACGACACTCACTCAACATTTTTTTCTTCCCAAAACTTAACCGTTTTTAGGCAATTTAATTTATATTTTACCAAATGCACCCATGCTGGTGCAGCCGCTCATTGGCTGACAGCGACTTGATGACAGCGACAAGATTGTTGGTCCAGCGAGGCAGGACGACTTGTATTTCTCAAACCTTGGCTGTATTACCATGTACGATGTAAACAACGACCAACGCGATAAGTTATGGTCTAAGTTGAAGTTTTTCACACTGTTTGAAGTCTCAGTAATGGATTTTTTTAAATAAATAAATAAATATTGAGCTATCGCAATGCCTCACACTCGTCATTGTGTTCTGCACACAGTTCCACAGTGTTTGTATTTAAGACGCCATAATTGTCTGAAACGATTGTGGTGCCAAATGGCAGAGCAAAAGTTTTCTCTATAGCTCTATATAGCTCAATAGTGACATCATATCAAATAAAATAAAACTAATTTGTATAAAGTTAAGTGACTTTTCCAGATAAAATATATCACCATCGTTTTCAGCATCACCTACTTCATATTTTCGACTACAACCAGCGTATATTTGACAACTGGGGCATTCCACGATAGATCGACCAAGGCATAACACCACCATATTTGATCTTTGGCTGTAATTTGGCCTAGGGGGTCATCATAGGCGGGGAAGCAGCCAGCTGTGCCAACGAAAAAATATCAGAGTAGTTATTTTCAAGATATAACCTCGGGCACTTTTCGAAGGTCACTCAGCAGACCTACATTTGGTGGCTCGTAGTTTACAAACCATCATAGTTACGACATCAAATCAAAAAATTGAAGAAATTGCATCGAACCGAGGGATATTTTTGCAGTCTCGAATTTGTTATGTTTTTTGTTTGGACGCATGACCGCTTGACCTATTATATGGTGAGTCACCAGGACAATTTCTCAATTGAAAGTCGAATTTCCGTTTGAAGACGATTCAAGCCTGGTTAATGTTCTTCTAGATAGACAAATACAAAATTTGCTTTCGGCCTCCAAAAAAGATTTTTGACCCTCCCACTATCGACTCTAGGCGGCTCTTTTCTGAAAAGTGCCCGAGGCTATATCTTGAAAACCGCTCCTCGGATTATTTTTAGTTGGCACAGCTAGCTTCCCCGCCTATGATAACCCCCTAGAACAAATTACAGAGAGAAATTAAATATGATGGCGTTTTTGTTTGTCGATCTGTCATATTAGGAGGCTCAAAAATCCAATTTGGAGGCCGAAATCCATTTTGTATTTGTCTCTCTAAAAGAACATTGACCAGGCTTGAATCTTCTTCAAACGGAAATTCGACTTTCAATTGAGGAATTGTCCTGGTTATTCATAAAGAAGTAGGCTAAGCGGTCACGTTCAAGAAGAAGAAAAAACGAGATAGCAAAAATGTCCCTCGGTTCAATGCAAGTTTCTTCAATATACAGGTTTGATGCAACTATGATGGCTTGTGAATTACGAGCCACCAAATGTAGGTCTGCTGAGTGACCTCTGAAAAGTGCCCGAGGCTATATCTTGAAAACTGCTACTCGGATTTTTGTTTTTCGTTGGCACAGCTGGATTCCCCGCCTATGATAACTCCCTAGACCAAATTACAGAGAGAGAACAAATATGATGGTGTTATTTTTTTGTCATCTATCGTGAAATCCCCAACTTTCAGAAAGTTGAAACATTCCCTTTAACACACAAGTTACTGGGGGGGGGGGGGGGCTATTTTTGCCTCCCTTGCGTTATTTTGCAATGTCTCATAATCTCGTGGTAGTATCTTCACCAGACTTTCAGTACCCTCTCTTACATCAACATTCTACACATATTGAGCGAATGAAAAATAATGTCGTAATAGTTCGACCGGAAATGACGTCAGAATGTGGTCATGTTTAGGTTCTTGTTGAAAAATAAGGGTTTTCGAAAGATAGGTTTGTCAATGTATAGTTTACAAAGATAACTTAAATTGTACAATTTCAAATAATTCATAATAGACGCGGCTATCAAGCTGCTATCTCGAATTTGCGAATGTCATGAAAATTATAAATTTCGGAAAATTCGACGACAAAATATTTATGTTTGCCATATCTCTATTTTGCCAGACATTTCAAAAAGTCCAAACGCCTATGATAGAAACGTGTCTGCTAAATATATGGACAAAATTTGAAATCAAAACCATACAAAATGGCCGAATGAAATATTTGGGACTGTTATTTTGCAATGACGAGGGACAATACGTAGCCTTGGAAGAGCTGCAGTAACCAGAAGTGGCGGTCTAGATGGAGACACTGTCCAACAGAGTCCGATGGCTCTGATACGCCTCACCCTGGGCGTGGTCTGCTGGACGTGAGGGCTCTCTGATTGGTTCCCCGCTCGGCGGCCAGGGTCACCCTCGGCAGACGGTATAAAACCAGCGGACTCTGAACAGACGACACTCACTCAAACAACTCTACAATCATGAACCCCCTGGTGAGTTTCCTAGAACAGGCTGAACAAGTCTTGGTTTTATGCTAGTATGTTCTTCTATGCCTTTGCACCAATCCCTTGATCATTAATTAATCCCCTAATTTATCATTTTAACGCAAATCTTATGAAATCTTATGAAATTAAATTATGTTCTGAAAACAAACATATACGAAAAAAACGGAACGCTGAAAAGTGTCCCAAATCGGTAGTCTAACAACAAATAAAGCATGGAGCCGAAAAAGTCAAGTTCGTTCATAAGATCACGGCAGAGCTGTTTTGTATGAATGCACTTTACCAAGACCCACTTTAAATGTTTGTATATTACTGACCCGTACCTCTGTCTTCCAGGTCGTTCTCAGCGCCCTGCTGGCTGTGGCTAGCGCCGCGCCCGGCAGCTACGCCGGTTTGGCCGCCCCCTACGGCGCCGTCCCGGCCTACGGCTACGCCGCTGCGCCGCACGCCATCACCTACAACGTGAACGCTGCCGTGCCGGCCCCTCTGCCCGACAACGGCCTGTCGCCCGGTCTGGATGCGCTGGTCAAGAAGACGGCCATCACGGCGGCCGGCCGTCCCGTCACCCGCATCCAGCCGCACATCACCCGCACCGTGCCCGAGGTCACCTACAAGAAGGTGGACGTGCCGGTGCCGGTGGCCAGGCCGGTGGCGGTGAGGCGGCCGGTGCCGTACGCCGTGCCGTACGCGGTGACGCCCGTGGTGGAGACCACCGAGGTGGTGCAGCCGGTGGTGCAGCCGATCGTGCACCACGCCGTCACCGCCGTCAGGACCGCCCACGTGGCCGCCCCCCTCGCCTACGGCCACCCCGCCACCTACGCCAGCCACGGTCACCCCGCCACCTACGCCAGCCACGGCCACCCCGCCGCCTACGCCGGCTACGGCTACCCCGCCCCCTACGCCGGCCACGGCTACCAGGGTCTGTCCGCTGTCAAGTCGTGGTGAAGCCTTCCACGGGTGCTGCTGCTGCCATCTGTTGGTGAAAATTTCAGACGTGTCTTTGAGTGAGAAACGTTTGAATTGTCACCCGCATTGGACATCAGGTGCTCTATGTTCATGCAAAGCTTCTTTATTGTTTCTATACTACCTTTTTGTAAAATAAAATTCAAATACAAATATCATATTTGTATGTGTCGCTTTACATGGTACCACATTAAAGCTCATCTGTATCAACCCAAGAGTTACATGATCTTTATTGAAGTTACTAATGCTGTTAGGTTGGAGTCTTTTCAGCAGTTCAAAGAAAATGCATTTCAGTGCGTTGTAAATCCACAACTTGTATTTTTAAGCAAGCTAACAGTGTTAACCCGCGCGGCGCTGGGGTCTCCATCCGAACGTGCGGTGCTGGGGGTAAATTTTACCCCCCCTCGTATCTTCCGAACCAATAACCGCAGCGAGACGCGCAAGGCGGCGATCGAAATATCTCAGTGAGAAGAATCTAACGCATGCCCGAAATTATTAACATAAGGTCACATGTCAGGTCACGGTCAGGTCAAGTGTCAAAATTTCAGTATTTTGGTTTTTGGGCTATACTTTCCATCCAAAGCCTTGTATTGCAAGTATTATCTCACAAAGTGCTCCCAAATGTATAATGCATCTCCCGCATAAGTAAAAGTGAAATTTTAAGCAAAGGTCAAGGTCAAGGTCAGGTCACAAAAGGTCACAGGTCTACGAAAGCCATGCGACACATGTTGTATGGGTTATTTTACACGTATAATTCGATAGAAGCAGCCATTGTCACAGCCTGACACCATATAATCGTCCTCAGGTCAAGGTCAGGTCACAATAAGGTCAAAATTTGAAATTGATTAATCTAAATACATATGGCATGTTTCTAGACTAGTTTTGTCTTCGAAATACAGTGGTGGCATTTATTTGTCTGTATCTGGTCAGTAACAGCCAAAAAACGCAATTAAAAAAAATGACGTCACGAGTTACTTATACTTAGAGAGCCATAAGTCAGTCAAAAATAAAGAAATTGCTTTGAAATTTGGTTTGAACATCGTTCATACTCGACTCTCTAATATACCTTCCGTTTTTTTAAATCTTCAAAGAAAAACTTTTGTGGAAATTCTTCCCAAAAAATCAGTTTTTTGCATTTTTTGGGAGCAAAACCCAAAATTTGGAACATCTGAGATAGCCATGTTAAAGACAATGTTATTCAGTTTCCTTTGATACCTTTTATTTGCGATTTGCATCAACACGCTATTTTCTACGATTTTTCAAATATTTAACGTTTTTTCACCAAAAATGACATGACATGACGTCACTAAAACGTCATTATCTCCTCAAAATTCCCATGAATTTCAACAAAATTGTAACAAAAGATGTAGAATTGATGCATCATAAGGTACCGCAAGTTTCACCTCGATATCTGTCATGTTTTTCAAGTTATGGTGAAAATCCGGGAAAGGGGGGTAATATTTACCCCCCAGCACCGCGCGGGTTAACCATCGCCCTACTGGGGGGGGGGGGGGGGGGGGGGCTTAAAACCCTCCCCCCTTGAGGTTTTTCTTGAATAACTTTTGAGACATGGAGTGCATCTTGCTGAAATGTTTGGTAGGTGAGTTTATAACAATTATGGGTAGGCTGTAAAAATTTAATAGAAATCGGTTAAGTAGTTTGTGAGATAATAATGTTTTGACGTCACGTTGACGTCATGTTGGTACAAAAGGAGAAATATTTAACAAATCTTAGAAAACAGAGTTTTAAAGCAAATTGCAAATTCAATTCACCAAACATGCACAATGGCATTCTCATTAAAATGGCGATATTTGATTTGACAAATTTTGGGTTTTTGACCCCTAAAATTAAACAAACTGTGTTTTTTTTTTAAATCACCACAAAATCAAATTTTTCAAAGATATTAGAAAAACCGGAATAGATGTGAGAGAACTGAGTATGGGCAATATCCATACCAAATTTAAAAGCAATATCTTCATTTTTGACTGAGTGATGGCTTCCTAAGTGTAAGAAACTGATGACGTCATTTTTTTAATAACTTTTTTGACATTTTTGGACAAGATACGAACAAATAATTACCTTTTTTTTGTATTTCGCAGCCAAAAATGGTCTAGGAACATGCCTTTTTATCTACATTTATCAATTTCTAATTTTGAGGTTTTCTGAAGATCAAAATCGCTGTTCTGGACGTGGTAAATCTGAGGTCATTCACTTGACCTGGAAGGTCACTCGTTGACCTGAAACCTAAAAATCGCATACTGTTAGATTTCTCTCATGACAGGCAACATGCTGGTTCTTACCGCATTGCTCTAAGTTGCTTGGTTTGGAAGTTGACAGGGGGGACTGTCAGCCCCCCGTAGGGCGAAGGTGAAAGAAGATCCCGTAGGGCGAGGGTACGAGGGTACCTCGCCCTACGGGAGCTTTTTTCACCTTCGCCCTACGGGGGGGGGGGGGGGCCTGACAGGCCCCCCTGTTAACTTCCACACCAAGCAACTTAGAGCAATGCGGTAAGAACCAGAATGTTGCCTGTCGTGAGAGGAATCTAAGAGTATGCGATTTTTAGGTTTCAGGTCAACGGGTGACCTTCCAGGTCAAGTGAATGACCTCGCATTTACCACGTCCAGAACAGCGATTTTGCTCTTCAGAAAACCTCAAAATTAGAAATTTATCAATGTAAATAAAAAGGCATGTTCCTAGACCAGTTTTGGCTCAGAAATACAAAAAAGGTATTTGTTTGTTCGTATCTTGTCCAAAAATGTCAACAAAAGTTATTAAAAAATTACGTCATCAGTTTCTTACACTTAGGAAGCCATCACTCAGTCAAAAATGAAGATATCGCTTTGAAATTTAGTATGGGTATTTCCCATACTCATTTCTCTCACAATGTTCCGGTTTTGCTAATATCTTTGAAAATTTTGATTTTGTGAGGATTTTCCCCCAAAAATCATTTTTTTTTTGTTTTTTTAGGGGTCAAAAACCCAAAATTTTGAAAATAAAAGATTGCCATTTTAAAGAGAATGCCATTTTGCATCTTTGGTGAATTGCGTTTGCAATTTACTTTAAAATTTAGTATTATACCATTTTTCCATTTTTTTTTACCAACATGACGTCATCAAAACATTATTATCTCCCAAACATTTTGACCAATTTCAATTACATTTTTACAACCTACGTATAATTGTTGTAAACTCAGCTACCAAAACATTTCAGCAAGGTGCACCCGATGTGTCAAAAGTTATTCAAGAAAAATATCAGGGGGGGGGGGGGGCTGTCAGCCCCCCGTAGGGCGAGGGTTAAGGTGAAAATAATTATCTCAAAGTACTACTCGGTCAAGAAGGTGTGCAATATACTAATAATAACCAGTTTATTGTATCCAGGGGCGTCGCCACAAAATGTTGAATGGTGGGCCGCCGGGTGGGGGAGGGGTGGCGGGGGGGGGGGGGGGGGGGGGGGGGCAGTTGCTTGGCCACCGCTCCCATATATAGGTCTAATGTTAAAATACTACGAATAAGGGGTGGTGGACCCAGACCGGAGCGAACCTGATGGGCTGCCCCCCAGACCCATACTATCAGGTTGCGACGCCCCCGATAGTATCGGAAATGTGTAGAATTACCTTTTTAATGAAATGCAAGAAAAACCACAGCAGCATTTTAGGGACTAGGTGTGACAAAAATGGTAGGATCCGAGTAAAATAAAATGTAACATACACAATTATGATATTTTTCAAAATAAACTTCATGACATGTGCTATGAATTAAACAAATCCTGGAAATCGTTAACAAAACTCAACATATATTCCGATGAGCGTATGAACTTAAATACAAATACAGGGCATACAGTCATATCATTAGTAACATTTGGTACATACTGGACTGCTTATGTAAGTTATTTCACTATATGCTAAAAAAAATTGGAAAACACTTTTAGTTTCCCCGAAAATCATTATTAAATAAGCATTGCACTAGAGAGCAACAGGCAATATTTTTATCAATGCGTTTTTACTCATACCTTTTGCAAACTTCGACACCGAAACGTGCGCAGATTGTTTTCTTTGTATTTTGTAGTTGTCCTTTCTGCGTGATAAATCATTTTGTCGATACATAATTTATTGATGCTTTTATTTTACAAGGGGTCAAAAATAACGCCAACTCGACAACGTCGTTGGTAGAAAATAAGCGTTACACCGAACGATGATTTGGAGCAAAACTGGCCAATGACAAGACATAAAAATTAATTTTCTTTGCTGCGGCATATGCATGAATGAGTCACTGTGTGGTCTTTGTAGATCATGTACACTTATGGGGTTGTTCTGTATCTTCACGGCTGGTTGATTTCTGTGTTTGCTGGAGATATTTGGAAATTTAATAGGTTGCTAGCGAGAAATGGGAAAATATCAACATAAGTGGACAAATATCACAAGGTTCTCGCCAAAATATAGAGACTTTAAACGTACCATTTAAAGAAATCTACAGTCTACACCTACCGGAGATAGTGTTGTAGCAAAAAAAAAAGCCAACATGATTCGACAGAGAGTGATACAAGTTGTATATTTTTGTGTCACGCATCATATGAACAAGTAAAAAGTTTTTTTTTGGGCGAGGACCGAACGGGCGCGGTGTGGCAAAGGTGTTTTACTGACCTATTAAAGGGAAATAATGACCTTTTTCCACAAAAATGGAGTTAGCACTTGAAATCGCCAGACGAGACCAAAATATATTGTAAATTCATCACATTTTGCATGAAAACTTTCCTACCGAAAGATATTTCAAGTTAAAGTTGATAAGCGTTCCACACTTTTAACGACCGGTACTTGCAAGTACTTTTGGTCCTCATCAAACTGCGGGCTTTTCCCGTATTGTTTTTTTACGCAATGGAGTGGAAAATATATTGCGCGTTCTGCTTGTTGTGATTATATGCCCGGCGATCTTCTAAAACTAACAGCGATTGGAAAAAGTGGCAATAAAATCGGAAGCTCATCGATGCACATCAACGGCGGCATAGTTAGTGGTTGCGACCCTCAATTTTTGAAAATAAATTCATTTGTTTTCAACATTAGGAGTATTGTATAATTTGTCTGTGGCTGTATATAACACTATGCTTTATATTATCATGAAAAATAATAATTTATCCCCAAAAAACTAACAAACAATAACACAAAACTGGCAATTAAATCGGAAGCTCATCGATGCACATCGACGGCGACCTATTTAGCGTCGGCGATTTGTTTG
The DNA here is from genome assembly GCA_036785665.1 of Chirona hameri. NCBI lineage: Eukaryota > Metazoa > Arthropoda > Thecostraca > Balanomorpha > Balanidae > Chirona > Chirona hameri. The sequence goes on along the minus strand of JAXIVJ010000746.1, from coordinate 67,977 downwards.
CAAAGCATTGTCATGCTTCTCGGCGCACTTAACCATTGTGGCGAGTTGTTGCTAGTAGCGCTTTCGTTCTCCATGGCAACCAGGCGTGAGCCAATGAAAAGCCAGAACGTATTCTCTTTCTGGCTTTTGATTGGCTGACGCCTGGTTGCCATGGAGAACGAAAGCGCTACTAGCATGTGTCCGAGCAGCGCTCAGTTTGATCGGAAATGTCACAGAGCCTCCAAAAATGCCGCAATCGATGTGAACAATGGTAGGGAAGGGCGAATTTATCAATGACCTTCATGAAGTACACAAGGTACTTGTTTTGTATTTTTCCCAAACTTACAACTTCGAATTTGGGAATAATTTTATTTAATTCTTAAATTTAAATAAAATAATTTTAAAACCATAGCGGTAGCCTAAGAAATTGTTGCTAACAAAATCAAAAGGTCATTATTTCCCTTTAAATTGCTCATGATGTCCTTTCTCGAATCCGCCAAAACGGAGTACGTCCTGAGCGCTGCATGCTTCATGGTATAAATTAATGCTTAGATCAATAAAACCATTTTTTATCACGAACTATTTTGGTTCATTTCGACGGTTGCGTGTGCCACGCGCTGTGGTACCACCCCTATCAGAACGCACCATACCAAACACAAATTATTTGATGGACCTATCTGTTGGTGAAAACCCGATCTCAATCGGAGCAGTGGCTGTAAAGTTATTACCTTCCGAAAGGCGTCTGTACGGCTGGTTTGGGCCGGTTCGGGCCGGGTCAAATGTAAATTTGTCTAACGGTAAGTTGACAAGAAACATGCCTGGACTCAATATGGACGCGAGTGATATCGACCGTGCTCATCGTCTGCCGGGCACGAACAACCGTGTGATCGTGCGTTTCGTGCGTTCGGGCCAGGACAGTGTTCGGGACCGGGTGATGACGCGGCGACTGGAGCTACAAGGGAGAGACCAATACATCAGCGAGTCGCTGACGAAGCTTCGGAGCCTCATCTTTCGGTCCCTCCTGGCCGCCAAGCGCGAGAGGAGGATCTACACCGTGTACTCGTGCGGCGGTCAGGTGTACTTCAAGGAGAAGCAGCATGGTGCGGGTACGAGAGTCGACTGCCTGCGTCGACTGCGCGAGCTGGGTACAATCTGCTTGAGCGCTGAGCGTCGCCAAGTGTTCAGCCCAGGGTAATAAAACAACGGGTAGAACAGTAAGGAATGTAAAGCCCAAAATAATTAAACAAGATATAATTTGTATCGTAATTGTTTTGTCTATTATAAATTGAAGGTATTGTTTGCTATCATTAACTTGTATTTCCTTAGATTATATCTGTATTTATTGAATTAAACGCCAGCAAATATACGATGTAGTAGTCAAAGTACTGTATTTGCAGTACATGTAGTAGCATTTGGGAGCGGTCATATTAAATTCTACTACAATGTAGTAGTCGAAGTAGTGTATATTTGAGTACTGTAGTAGCATTTAGAAGCGGTCAGCGGTCGTTCGGACATTTTTTAACCCCCAAACCCATTTATCCACTTTACGCCCGGAATATCAAAAAATGATAAATAAAAACGTTATAGCTAAGGCTTGCAGCTATCTGTTCCAGAAGTTGGATTTAAAATATCTACCATAGATTACGAGCTAGCCTCGTCTGAAAATCATCGATTTAACATGGGAACCCTATGGTGTAGCAGGTTTTTAACGCCCAAATCCCGAGTGCTGCTAACCGTTACTGGTGGGGGCTGGTTCAGCCCTCTGGACCTGAGACTGGAATATAGACATTCCCAGCGGTGACCGTTTCGGATCCACTGTGACTGTCATCCGGGCTAAAGTGACGTTTTTGCGGGGTCGGTCCACCTATGGATCATCGGATGCTACTCGAGGTAAAGTCCTGAAGTGCCTTGTGGTCTGTGTTTAAGTTTGCATCTCAGCTGAAGTGTCTTATCTTACTTCCCCTTTGCTAGTATCTGAGCGAGACGCCCTAGTGTTGCTCTCACCATTTCACTGATGCCGCAGTTAAGGCGGCCGCACACTAGACATTCGGCGCCCCATATCACTGCGAAATTCCGCCTCGGAAAATCGCGGCGATACCGCTGAATATCGTCCTTGTTCAGGCGGATTCGGCGCTGTCTGCTCGCGAGATTCCGCCCCACCGACCTACAGCATGTCGCAACCTGTGCCTACAGCCTGTCACAAGGTAAATTAATGATGGCCATTTATCGACGAAGATGTAAGTTTAGAACCACGAAACTTTTACATAGTACATTTCACAGCGGCAAGAGCATGCTGTGCAAAATTTGTACCTCTGTCTTGCATATATTCGCCACTGTTAGCCTGATCAATTTTGTTGTCCGAGGCTCTGCGGCACTCAGTCGCGGAAAAAAGCTCGTTCGAATCAGCTTTTTCCGCCGGTCCGCAGATGGCCGGCCGACGACATTCGTCCGCGATTTTTGACGTTTCGGTTGGCGCGAAGGCGGAAAGTCGCTAAAGATGCGCGGAAAGTCGTAGCGATATCGCGACCTCCGCGCGCCGAATGGCCTAGTGTGCGGCCGCCTTTACAGTTTCCTTTCAGTTTTTATTAGCTTTTTCGCTGTATTATGTTTATGTATTGTGTTGTCAAGAACATTTTTTTTATCAATTGTATTGCTACTAAGTCCATAGGTTTGCCTTTTGCGACTGCCAGCAACACCTTCCATCTGGATTTGAAGCGACCCAAGCTCAGCTGGTGAAGCTCCGGTGGCAGTCGCTTGTGTGCATCCGATCCACTGAAGCATAGCCTACGCTTTCCGGCATTGGTGCGCGCCCTAGGCCTCTGCTTATACCCGGTCATGTGATCGGGTATTGTGGTCGGGCATTGGTGCGTGCCCTAGGCCTCTGCTTATACCCGGTCATGTGATCGGGTATTGTGGTTGTGGGGTGCCACAGTCAGCTGATTGGCGATGCCCGGTGGAAGACCTGTGATGAGGGCCTTCTTTATTATGCACAAACGATGGTACTCCGCAAGCTGAGAAGCACTGAGCCACTGCATGCGTTTGAGCTCAGCAGAAATATGATCATATTTCCGCTTTCCGCTGATTACACGGGCACATAAATGTATCAGCTTTTGCACACGGTGCGTCTAGGTTTGTCCGTGTGATCTATACATTGATATACATTATCTAATGGGGAACATGACTAATGCATTCATGATGTGGGTCAAAATGTCACACGGCATATAATGTTTGGCATGAGAAAGTGCAATAAGAATGCCGGTGCACTTAGTTACTAGTTGATCAATATGTGCGTCGAAAGTTAGATGCCTGTCCATTAGGGTGTCCCAAGCATACATAGGGAAAACAATACCATGAAATATTTCAGGGGCTGAACTTTGCCCCGGTTCCACTATCGTAAAGAAAGACACTGGTCGAGTTTCAGAGAAATCGGAGTATATTTACAGGTTGCGAGCTAGCATCACTTTCTGAACTGGGAAAACCTCATTCCTAATACATAATGATTGAACGACGCATGACAATCAGGGTATCATTTCTCATCTGGATGAGGAAGACAAGTTCTACAGCAGCTGGTGGCACTATTCCGTCTACGAGAACACTTTCTTCATCAGGGCAGCCTTCGTCTTGGGCTGCGCCTGCCGATGGTGATGCACCAGCTGAAGCAGGTATTGCTTCTGCTCTTCTGATTTGGCTGTGGTGTTGTAGCGCTGGATGAGCGAGATTCCCCGTTCCGCGGCATCATTGACGACACTGAGAGCCCTTGCTCTTTGACTGGCCATGTGATAGGCTGCGTCGTCCTGCCACTCCTTGGTTTCTTCCTAAGTCCACCTCCAGAGCCGTCAACAGGAGTATGGACCTGGAGGTTACGAAGTCTTCGAGAGGAATGTCCAGGTTCACACTTTTCCCCTCCAGTCGTTTCAGCTGCTTCCTTGGCGGTTTCAGAAGGTTGGCCACAATGTTCACCTTGACACTGTCCTCAAGGCGATCATCGAAGAGGGCCAGTCCAGCGAGATCTTCGGACAGGTACCATAGATGCCTGTGCAGGGCGTTCAGTGCAGCATCGGCGGGAACATGATCCGGGCACCGCTTCAGGACACCGGCGAGCTGATGGTCGTTGGACGTTGCGTACACTGAGACCACAGCCTCGTGCCAGTACTTGGCGTAGACGAGAGCGACGAAGAGGGCCATGCGACGTATACCGATCTCATCTGGGTGGGTGAAGTGCAAGTCGTGCAGCGGGGTGAGGAAGATAGCCATCTTCAGACAATAGATGGCTTTCTGCATCCACCTCGCCTGATGCAGAGCTCCAGGTGAACGGAACTTCGGGGCACCACTCCTTCCGTCACCCATGTCACCGGTCAGGAAGAAGTAGCTCAGTCGAATCAGTTCCTCGTAGTCCTCGCGAGGATGCTCAAATGTTTGAAGAACTTCTTTGAAGTACGTCGCCAGTTCTTCGCGATTATCGTCAGAGTCCTCCGCGATCTCGTAAATCGTCACGGTTTCTGTTTGGTCGATGCATCGCCACTTCTGAAATCTGTCGAAGATATCCACGGTGGCACCAGATGATTTCCCGAAGCAAGCATCGAACGCACTCTTGAGAATGACCTCGCAGACGTGATGCCGGCAAGCCAGCCACAGTAGGTCACGACCGAGATCCTGCTCGATTCGGATACAAGCTCCTCGGATCATCCCGGTGTTGGTAGCCGTGGTGTCGAACGAGAGTGCTATTATCTTGTGATCCAGACCTTGCTCCTTTAGCTCTTTCAGGATGGCTGTGGCTTCCTCCCAACCAGAACTATCCGCCGCGACTGGAACGCCAAGAAGGAACTCTGTGTCCTCCCCGGACACGACGACGGCAATCCTGTTGACCTGCTCGCCGCGGTATCCAGCGACGTCCGGGAGTAGCTTCCCATCGAAATGGAGCACTAGCCGACCGGGAGGCGTCTGCGTCAGCCCTTTGAACCCCAGGACCAGCTCCTTTCGGTTATTTTGTCTGTATCGATGGACAGTGCTCTTCGAAACGGGAGTGCCGCTGAGATTTCCTCCGAACGCCGTCACGGCTGCAGCAAAAGATGTAGTTGCCTGCCTTACCGACATATTCTCCCGGTCCCACGTCGCAGACAAATTCTTGTCTCTGATTGCGGTCTGGAAGGGGGGAGTTGGCTGAGACGTGCCCGGAGACTGCAGTTTTTCCTTGTGAGAGCGTTTTGGAGGGTTGTACTCGCAATCCGTGTCCGTGCCAGCACCAGTCTCAGAAGATGACTCCTCGGATGAAGGTGGCTGGACGGTAGCGCCAAATTCGGTAATTTCTCTCTGACTCTTTGATTCCCGCTTCCGTTCTTGGGCCTTCCTCTTCAGTTTTTCCGAGATTCCTTTCTCGAACTTGGAATCTCGACCGCTGATTGAGGAGGACATCCTGTCATCCCTCTGGGAAGCAAGGAATGCCTGATCCTCGGGCAGTATGGGCCCTGACTTACAGGCAATGTCAAATATCTCTTGTATATCGCTTAGGAAGATGTCGCGATTCATCGCCATCAGTCGTGTGGTTTTTCGATTTCTTCAGCTTGTTGTACCTGTCCAGCAGTTCGTTCATCTTCACCTTGGCATTTCGCATCTCCATTGCTGGAATGCTTGCCCTCTCGTACACCCGCATAACAGCATCAATGGTCAGAATTTTGCTTTGGTTAACATTGAGACCCTGGTCCGTATGGTAATGAAAATAGAGGAGCAGCACATCTTCCTGCGATGGGAGCCTTGCCTCCGACAACTCTTGGATGGGGCACCTATTCAACAGCCACTGCGTATCTTTCTTCGCCATATTAGTACCTGAGAAGAGACAACAAATATAATTTGCTCGCAACCCCTAAATGTGCTCAGGTTCGCTTGGAATTTCGTCAGCATCACACCCCACCCAAGTGGAATGTGGGCGAATATCAGCTGGTCAAAAATTCAAAGAAAATGTTTTTTGGGACACCCTACTGTCCATGACCAGCCCCAGATTTTTCAATGTTCCACTTTCGGTGAGAAGTGATTCACCGAAGCGGACTCTGATGCTATGGAACCCTCGGAGCATGCTTTTAGAGACGAAAACGATCAACTGTGTTTTATCAGTGTTGACCTTCATACAATGATGTGCGAACCAGTCAGAGATGTCTGCCAGGGCGCTCTCCATGCGAGATATCAGCGACTGAACATGCTGTTTCTTTCCGGTGACTAGTACCTGAGTGTCATCGGCAAATTGGTAAATGGTAGCGTCCTGTGAGTAGAGCGGCAGGTCGTTTGAAAAGATAGAAAAGAGCAATGGCCCTAGAGAGGTGCCCTGGTACACTCCCATGGTTTTCGCGAGTGACTGCGAGAGAGTGATCTTGCCGTCTGAATTCCTGACTTTGACTTGCTGCGTGTGGCCACTCAAGTAGCTTGCGAACCAGGTAGTGTCTACGTTGTACTGTTTGAGCTTTGTAATGAGCACGTCATGTTTTATAACGTCGAAACATTTTGAGAGGTCGATAAGTACAAGCAAAGCAATTTCGCCCTGGTCCATAACGAGCAAAATCCTGTCATTAACTTCTGCCAGCGCTGTTTCAGTGGAATAATGTCTGCGGTATTGTCGTGTTGAGTGAGTGAGAATAAGTCATGCTCAGTATGTGAGAATAAATAATGCTCAGTGAAGTACGAGTTCATCTGGTGGTGAACAACACGCTCCAAAACCTTTGACATGGGCGGAACAACAGAAATAGGGCGAAATGTTGATGGATCACTGAGGTCATTCGTTTTCGGTAAATGGGGTCCCAATAGCGTGTTTCCATGCATCTGGAACAAGTCCCGTCAAGAGGCTACAATTGATCATGTTCATGAGAACAGGCCCGATACTACAAAAGCAACGCTGCAACAGTTTCACACTAATACCATCATCGCCACAGGAGCTTGATCCCTTCATCCCACGCAAGGTCAACCACAGTGCATCGATGGAAACCGGCTGAACTTTAAACGAGCAGGTGGACGCTCGTGGCAGCCGCACCGGTATACCGCGCCCGGCGCCCCTCACGGTAGCCGCGGTGTTGACACCAACACACTCGTGGCAGCCGTACAGGTATACCGCGCCCGGCGCCCCTCACTGTAGCCGCGGTGTTGACACCAGCACACTCGTGGCAGCCGTACCGGTATACCGCGCCCGGCGCCCCTCACTGTAGCCGCGGTGTTGACACCAACACACTCGTGGCAGCCGCACCGGTATACCGCGCCCGGTGCCCCTCACGGTAGCCGCGGTGTTGACACCAACACACTCGTGGCAGCCGTACCGGTATACCGCGCCCGGCGCCCCTCACTGTAGCTGCGGTGTTGACACCAACACACTCGTGGTAGCAGTACCGGTATACCGCGCCCGGCGCCCCTCACTGTAGCTGCGGTGTTGACACCAACACACTCGTGGCAGCAGCACCGGTATACCGCGCCCGGCGCCCCTCACTGTAGCCGCGGTGTTGACACCAACACACTCGTGGTAGCAGTACCGGTATACCGCGCCCGGCGCCCCTCACTGTAGCCGCGGTGTTGACACCAACACACTCGTGGCAGCCGTACCGGTATACCGCGCCCGGCGCCCCTCACTGTAGCCGCGGTGTTGACACCAACGCTGACAAAATACCGGTTGAGTACATCAGGGTGAACGCTGGGTGCGGCAGTCACTGTACTCTTCCCGCTAATGACAGGCTTGAGACAGCGCCAGAGCCCAGACCGTCCTGTCTCACGTATGCGCTGCCGTAGGTGATCACGGCTGTCACGCCTTAGCGCCGATCGTACCTCCCTGTTTATCGCTCTATACGCATCGCGACTAGATCCGTCAGCTAATGCTCGGCGGCGACGGCAGCTGCTGTGTATCGGCCGACATCAGCTGCTGTGTATCGGCCGACATCAGCTGCTGTGTATCTGCCGACATCAGCTGCTGTGTATCTGCCGACATCAGCTGCTGTGTATCGGCCGACATCAGCTGCTGTGTATCTGCCGACATCAGCTGCTGTGTATCGGCCGACATCAGCTGCTGTGTATCGGCCGACATCAGCTGCTGTGTATCGACCGACATCAGCTGATGTGTATCGGCCGACATCAGCTGCTGTGTATCGGCCGACATCAGCTGCTGTGTATCGGCCGACACATACGGAGCATTATAGTTACGTAATTTGATGGTGCGTTGCGGGGCCACTGAGTTTAACATGGGAACAAACCAGTCTTTGAACCGTTCCCACTTCTCGCATGGTGTAGACTCTTGATACGTATGGTCCCAATCAACGAATGACAGCGAGTTGTTAAAGCCGTCGAAATCGATACGGTGTATGCACCTAGAGATCAGCGCTGTTCCCTGGCCCTTAGATCTGCAGACCCTGAGCAGAGCTCTCGAGTAGTCATGCGGACTAAAGTGACGCATTGTCACACCACAGCGTAACACACCGTTACAGTTGGTCACAATTTGGCATCAAGCAGAGAACCGGCAGCCTGTATGTAGGTGTGCTAGTGTTGCAAACATGCAGGCCATATGTTTCTACGAGTTTTGACAATTTGCTCCCCATAGATCCATGCGATTTGTCAAGCAGATTTAAGTTAAAATCTCCCGCTAAAATCATAATGCCCTTGTGAGCAGCTATCATATACTGTACCTGACCTTCAAGATCGTCAAGGTCAGATGCTACCTGTTGCACTGTCTTTGTGGGATGGCGGTAGACGGAGGCAAACAGTATTGAACTGTGTTTTGCTAAACTAATCTTAGCCCATGCCATTTTTAGGTTGGATGTCTCGATGCCAGAGTTCGGTTTTGGGAGAACCACAGTATCGCAACTATCACGTACTAGAATCGCCACACCTCCAAAACCTGTCGGCAGTCGGCTGGTATGCGGTCGGCCACAGCGATACAGCTGGAATCCGTTAATCTCGAGGAGACGCTTCGGCACATTGTGAGACAGCCACGTTTCACTGATGGCTGGTACATCACAGTCATATATGGCATTCAAGTCGTGTCGCAGGTCGCACGGTTTTGGTTTGACCGACTGTACGTTGAGTTGTCCGATCAGGAGTGTGTGATCATCATCATCGTCCTATGTGCGGCCTGATCATCATCGGCGAGGGGGCGGGCCCAGCCCCGCAGCACCAGCTGTGGTACTGGGGGCGTGTCCGCCTCTTTCTCATCGTGGCACACGAGGGCTGGGCGGCGGCAGTGAACGACGCCCGTAGCGCCGACATGGACCGACTGGGTATACGCCTCACCCCGTCCGTCCCGCGGCCGGCCCTCGGGCCCCGTCCGGCGGTTGCGCCTGCCGCTGAGTGGCGGCAGCGGCCCTCCCGGCCGTCCGGCCTGCGCGCCCCGGCGCGCTCGGCGGGCGCGGCCGCGTCGCGCGGTCCGCATTAGGACGGCACTGCGAGTGGCATGGGGGGCAACGGTCTCGGAGCCCCACTCCAGCCCCCTGCCACCTGCAGCACCCCCGGCTCTGCCCTCGCCCGGGGGAGGCGCTCCGGACATCGAGCCGGGGCGCGGCGCTGCAGCCGTGCTCGGTGCGGCGTCAGCAGCGACGCCGTCCGCTGCCGGGACGTTGTTTTTGGGCGACGTCCCCGACGAGGAGTCATCCGAGGAAGAGGAGGAGGATCCGGCCGCGCCGGCGGCGACCCGCGCGCCGCCTGCCGGGTGCTGACGGAGCTGCTATACTGGGCTGATGTGCCGGCTGCCGCTGAGCCGCCGCCGGCCGGCCGGCGTCGGGTGAGGTTGCGTTCACCGAGTCGCCTCTCTCGTTCGTCGCTGCGCGTCGGCTGCCGGTGGTCAGCGATGCTCGAGTGAGGCGGTCGGTGCGGGTTCGAGTGGACCCGGCCGTCTACGGGGGCCATCCGCGCGTAAGCAGCGTCTTGGCGCGAGGACTGAAGGTGCGCGTGCCGAGCGCGGCGCCGCGCGTGTGGCTGAGCACGCCGCGGTCTGCGTTGATGACGGAGGCGGTGGTAGACTTTGTGAAAAGTCGAGTGTTGAGCCGGGTGAGCCGGACAGCTGTTACCGTCTGTTTGCGGTGGCAAAGTTGCCGTCGGTCGCGCGCCTAGTTTATGACCTGGCTTTGCTGACACCCTGGATGCCGCGGCGGTCTTGCGTTTTGCCGAAACTCGAGCGTGTGTTAGCATATGCAGCAGATGGATTTGGGTACGACATAAAATTAGACTTACGAGGCGGATTTTATCATATTCCCTTGGCTCCGAGTACAAGTAGAAAGTTTGGTGTTTTGTACGGTAGACAGACAATGTATCTACCAGGCTAGTAATACCAAGTTAAGATGTCACCAAAAACGTCACAATCAAACCAGACCTAACCTTTATAGCAATTATGGTAGCAGGGACCCCCATTTAGAACACTCAGCAGTCCGCTCACATTCGCTCGCTGCACTGTGGGCCAATACCACAGACACCTCAGACGGCTAGCACTATCAACTGGAGTTGTTGCAGAAGTTGGCCGCCAGGGACCGCTAGAGAGCCAGGGTGTGATGACATCGCAAGCAAATGGTACCAGTTTATATTATATATATTTACGCTATATTACGCTATATTATATATTTACGCTATATTTACGCTTATATTTACGCTAAGCCTAAATGTATATTTATGTATTTATAAATAAATAAATATTTAGCAGTACTATTTGCTTGCGACGTCATAACACCCTGGCTCACTAGCGGTCCCTGGCGGCCAACTGCTGCAACAACTCCAGTTGATAGTGCTAGCCCTTCAGACCATTTTGTAGTCAAAGATAACCCACCTTTCAGTCTGTCATAGTATTACTGTCAGCTGACTACTCTTTTTCTAATAGAGACCCTCAAGAACACCATAAACTGGAGAGGTGAATTACTGAATTAAACTGAACTAATACCCTAAACTGAAACCCATTTCAAAGGCAATTCAGACGCACAAACACCAACACTTTTGTAGTTTAAATGAACATATATAAAATAATATCATACAGAAATGCTAGGGACACTAACATAAAAATCAATATCGCTCGAAACACCCAAAAGATCTCATTATTTGAAGATAGACGCATGTGTGGCATGCCAAACGAGAGAAGTGCATTAGGTAACGGCAACGGTTCACTTCATTTGAGGATGGATTTCGCATTTCCTGCTGTATTTTTAGGTGTATTTGTATCTCCCATGATACTTACCAAGCTCAGCTATCTCCTGGCTTGTTTCTTCAATCGATAAACTTGCTTTTCTTGCGAATACAGACTGTTTTAAGCGGAGACGCTTCCTCTCAACGACGTGGTATACGCGACGTTTGTCACTACAAATCCAGGCGTTCAGAATGTCCATAGTCAAAACACTTATGCAAACTCTCACCAGATGGCTGGTTGTGACGCAAATGTGGGGCCAGCCTATCCCACAGTACTTATATCAATACTTATACCGGCCTATCCGTTCTATGATCCCTACTTTAACACTGACAACGGCTCGACGCCCCGCTCACACTGGCGCGCGGACGCAGTGATTTGAGAAAAAAAAATTACATGCTCATGCGCGCGCCGACTGCATCGACACCTCAGCCGGGTGTAAGTAGGAGGTAATATGCACACATGGGCTGGCGGTGAACGGATACACGCCGCAGGTGCTGCAACTACGGGATAGACACACCAGTCAGGTGTAAGTTGGTGGTGTAGATGAACACCTCAGCTGGCGGCAAGCAGACACACGACGCAGGTGTTGCAACTACACACCAGCCGGGTGTAGGTTGGTTGCGTAGATGGACACCTCATCTGGCGGCGAGCAGACACACGACGCGGGTGTATTTGACATCAACACGGCGGGCAGGTGTCCGTCAACACCTGAGCTGTGGGTATATAACACACGATGCGGTGGTGGTCGGCACTGACACACCACGCAGGTGTCTGTCATTAGTGTAGATAGAGAAGTATCAACAACGACACCCCATGCATGAGTACATTTCCAAATTAACCCCTGTGGCTGGAGTTGACACCCGGGTCGCGTGTAGCGATTGTGTGAGTGTGGCACCACTATAACATAATTGATTGAATGGGCTATCAGATGGCGAAGACCGCTTGTCAATCATATTCAGGATTCCAAAGATATAAGCTCCTCAAAAGCGTTACGGTCGACCGCTTATATGTGATACAAATCCTGTATTCAGTGAGGACTCGCGAGCACTTCACGCTCACTCGTAACAATAGAGTTGCACTAAAGCACCATGTGTCAGTATCATCTACTCGGATGGCATGAAAACTATGAGGTTGGAATGTGTCTGAACACCAAATCGTTACCCTATCTTATTTATTTATAAGCAAAATGCTAAAAACATTTGAGGCTCCATTAACACTCTGCATCACAAATAACCTCCTTTTGATTAATGGCAGTGGGACTCTTGCATAAATAGGGTATCAGTATTAGAGTAATCCTACAGCAAAATAATTTTACAAGCACTACAAAAATAATAATCCAGCATTACATTTATAATAAATGATCAGAACGTAATTTGATCATGATGTCATGACTGGGCAGAAACATTGCTGATAAAACATAACTTCTATCAATATTAGTACAGACGGTTCCCAACTTTGTCACAGATACAATCATACCAATGTGTAATATCGTGTTTTTGTTTTAAACTTTGACTTCGTCCATCAATGGGTCATCCCGTCGGCGATCTTGAGAAATAAAAAAATTAAAATAAATGAAGGATCAGATTATGCAGTGTCTTGCGTGTAATTTGTCGATTTGGGAGAGAAATGACAACCAAATGTCAATAATTTTCCACTCTCACTCCCTATTTTAGGAGTGAATTTTCCACTCCCAAATTATGAATTGTGATATTGATTCTGACATAAAAAGGTATTGACTAAAAGTACTTGATTTCAACAAAAACTACTCTGCTTTTCATATTCAGAACAGAAATAAATATTGTATCATTTTCTACATAATTTTCCACTCTCATGGTATTTTTTTGGCTAGAATTTCCCTTTGACACCCAAGCAAAAATGAAATTTTGGGACACTGTATTTTGTAATGGGGCACCACAATTGAAGCTACTGTATATGGCACTTGATAACGGACCGGCGGCTGTGCGTTCAGAGTGTAGGGGGCATCGTTTACGGCTGAGTTTTGAAGGGGTTAGAGTGGTACAGATGTGTTAAACTTATACGAAATGTTGGTTTCTAGGAGTGTATTCAAAACCTGAAAGCATGTCTTGCGGAGGTCAATCGTTTGACCTCAGGTCAAAGAGTGTCCGCAAGGTCAAATATCGGGCATCGCATAACTTTTTCCCTAAAGCACTTATCAAAGTCGTTTCAACGGTTAAATATATCAAATATACATACTGCAACAAATATTACCTGGGATCTTTAGCGACGTGTCTGCCTCTGATACATGTGATACATGTTTTCAGGGACCCATCATGGTTTGTCGTGTGTGTGTATATCATATGTGTATGTGCATGTGTGTGTGCTTTCTATTCTACCGCATTTTCTTATAATATAAAAAGCTACCGCAACACACAACATCCAACATACCTCTTTGTTCAACATACTGCAAACAAAATTATGTAAGGTTACAATCTTGCATTACTGATATCTGAATACCATTGATAATATTACAACACCTATATACCTATTATATCTCACTAGTAAAACGCCTTTCTGGGCAATGACTGAGCGGGCGCACTCTGGTAAAGCTAAATTAAGTTGTATTAAATTGTTCATAATCTCCTTTCTCGAATCCGCCAAAAGGGAGTACGTCCTGAGCGCTGCATGCTTCATCGTATAAATTCATGCTTAAATTAATAATGCCATTTTTCAAGGCCCTATAACCCTCACAGCTTGTGTAACTCTCCTCACAGCTTGTTTTGCCAACTTAACTGTCCTCGTACCCTTTTCAAGCAGTGTGGTTAGGCCTCTCCTTAAGAAATCTGGTCTTGACCCGAATGAGTTGGACAATTACAGACCCACCTCGTTAGCATCAACTTTGTCAAAGCTTCTAGAGATAGTCATTTTGGATGAACTTGAAAAATCATTTGTCCCACATGATTTGCAATTTGGATTTGTTCAGCGACGTGGGACGACTGAAGCCTCTCTTTTGGTCGTCGAAACTGCTCAGTGGCACTTAAGGAGAGGCTCCCCAGTTTTAGCTGCCAACTTAGATGCTAGAAAATGCTTTGATCGCATTTGGCATGATGGCCCTTTCTTCCGCTTAATTGAATTACTCAGCACTCGTGCGTGGTGCCTGCTTTTGTCTTGGTATCGTAAGCTGACCGCCCTAGTTGATTTTGCGGGGCATCGCTCCGAAAGCTTTCGCATTAATCGTGGTATCAGACAAGGCGCAATTCTCTCCCCAGCGTTGGCAAACGTATTTTTTCGACCGCTGATGCAGCTTCTGGATCAGAGCGGTCGTGGCGCCGAGCTCCTCGGTTACCATGTTCCAGCAGTCTGCTATGCAGACGATTTAATGCTCGTCTCCAATAATGCCAAAAATCTCAGTCGTCTCCTGTGTATCGTTGAAGAGTTCGGGGAAGATTGGAGGCTAGAGTTTACCCATCCTGACAAATCAAAGACTAAGAGCCATTGCCTCGTCTTTGGTGCGGAATTGTTAGCTGAGCTCCCAATTTGGCGGCTATCAGGACAGCAGCTCACTGTGCGTGCTGAAACAGAACACCTTGGTGTCGCTGTCAGCTCAGATTTACGTGGTACTCCCCACGTACACCATCGTGTCAGGCGTGCGCGTGGAGCTTTTTATGACTTAACCCCTGTTGGAATTCTTAGCCAATACTTGTCAGCCTTAGATAAAGCTTTCCTTTGGCGCACTATCGTGGTCCCAGCCCTCATATTTTGATTTGTAGTCACTCCTTTGCGGTCCGCCGATGTCGATGAGCTCGAAACCTTCCAATCACGTCACATCAAAGCAGCCCTCGGGCTTCCGCCGTTTGCGCATCATTCTGCTTTGATGACCGCCCTTAACGTGCCGGGAGTGCAGGAGTTACTCAGAAGTTTCATTCTGCGTGGCTTGGCCCATTTGTTTCACTCCGAGCACCGACTCAGGCAGATCATGATTCGTGGCCTTGCCGTGCTCGCCACCACACCCTCAGAGATAGAGGGTTCATTCCTCGGTCTAGCTCACATCCTTGGGAATAACACGTTTGAAATTACAATGGAGGCAGCATCCGGTAGCATTGATGTGGGTCTAATTCGCGAGCCCACCGTATCTGATGGAACTGTTGATACGATCCGATTCCTACTTGATAGCACGTGCCTATCATCTCGTATAATTCTCCGACTCATGACGGTCACGAATGACTCATGACGGTGACGAATGACTCATGACGGTGACGAATGACTCATGACACATGACTCACATTTGTGATGCTTCTGTTGTAGTGCTCTGTAGCTCGTTATATGTATAGTGCCTCATGGGAGCGTCTGTGCATAGCATTTATAACTGAGTGCATATTTCTGAAGGTTAGAATGTGAATGGTGCTTCGCCGCAAACTGATACCGCAATGGGCTTTGCAACACCGATTTTTAGGACGGTGCCATTGAGTGATTGACTGATTGGGGTCTTGGGTTGTTTTTGTCGCCTTACTATATATGTATGTGTGACGCCCAATAAAAATGATGATGATGATGATGATGATAACAACAGGTTGGACGGAGTTTTATAACAATTTTATACCAAGTTTTGTAATGACATTGTGGTAACTTATCCATACAGTGGTAATTCCAGTCACAATGCCACTCAAACTGGACATTATGACAGCAACAAAATATTTTCTTTTCACATTATCATTGTTTTTGAGTTATAAAGAAGAATGAATACATTATGGTACAGGATTCTTAGTAGTAGGATATAATGTTTTTTCTCACGACTTCTTTTGCCAGATTGTACAATTCTGGCGCGCCAGGGACAAATAACAATAACAATTTATATTGCTCGCTTTTCGCTTTTACTTATTGCTTGCTACTTTCAATATACAAAGTTGCTATATATAGATATATAGTTCTTCACTTCATTTTCAATTCTCTGTGATTCATTTTGAGTAGAGCATAGTAGTGACCAGTGACTTTCTTTCAATATACAGTGTGGAATATTGCGTAACACGTGAAATGTTTATTGTTGCTGATCTGCTGCAAAATCAATTGTTTTATTTTTATTTCACCGCCAGCTTACTATGATGTTAATTTTAGCATTGCCCATTTTTGCTTTGTCCTTGGGCAAGATCTTTAATATTTCTTTAAATCTTTCATCAAGAATCAAGATTCTGAAGAATCTAATTAAAAACATCTTCAAAAGTTATTAAGATGTCATGTTATATCAGTTTTACAGTTCAAGAAGTTATTAAAAGGCCAGTTTATCTTTTCAGAGGAATGTGCGTGCAGACTGAGAGAGAAGGTGTCAGTCATCGAAGTCCTGAACTAAATGGCGTCTTTCCACACCTTGACCGGATCGCAATACCTACGTGTATACTCATCGCCAATATAATTCTATCATAGACACTCTGCTGGACGTAGTCAGTGACTGCAGTCGCAACATGGACGAAGGCCGCGTCACGAGTCTGCCCGATGGACCTGTCCAAGATCTTTAATTGCAGGAACCGTAATATGCTACTGAATAAGCTCGAATTCTATGGCATATTTTGCCACTCTGATTCAAAGAATATTTTAGATGTCGCAAATGGATCTTAAAAGTCCGTGAAACGGAGCGAGATGTTCTATTGGGAGTGGTGCATCATCTACACTATAAACCCACGCCAAGCCGGGGGCGTCTGAACACCCCCTTCTAACTCGGCTCTTATGGGGAGATATGGAATTAAAAATACTGTTCGATAGTTCGTGAACAAATTATGTCGAAACTACTTCAGTCATTTTTTGACTCAGGTCAATATTGAGGACCCCAGATATCATCATAGATCAAATTTTGAGAAATTCAGGATTTTGCCCCAGAAACCCCAAAATATCTCGAGAACTATTATAGGTAAGACAAAACAAAACAGAAAAGGCAACCGAAAGCTCTTGACAAATGCTACCGCCATTGGTGTTCTCAAATTTTAGCTAAGGTCAGGTCGCAGAGTTTAGGCTCCTGAATCCAGAGGCTATAAAAGGTCATACAGACTGTTTTGGTAAAAACGATTTTAGTTAATAACGTCTTATCCTAGCACGATAGAACAATAACGTAAACGTTATCGCGTTTATCTCCTCAAAGCTCTTCGAATCATATTATTTTGCAATTGGTTTAAGTCAAAGGATTTTTTTCCTCAGTTCAGCAGGGTCATCCGAGGTCATCCGAGGGTCATATGGCGGCCAAGGTGGGTCCCACAGCGCATTTTTGTTAGCACCTCGACGAGATAAACACAATGCTGTCCGTTTAATGTCTTTATCTGTAATTAATCAAAGTTGTTGACAACAACTTGTTGGTGACCTCAGATGATCACAGATGACTTTGAAGGGCTCACTGATTAAAATTGTGCCTGGGTTATCAATAATTACCTATAATAACATGATTTTAAAAGATTTGGTCTGATATAATGTGTATTACTTGAATAAAAAGCATTTGCAATTTCTATCATTGACTTTTATTGTGGAAGTCACGTGTCTGCCTGACCTTAAGTCACCGATATAAAATATCTGAGATAACGAATTGTAGACACTTATGGCCTAGTTAAATCCTGTAATATAGAAGCCACTCAGCCCAAAACTGTGGCTGTGGCACGACCGCAAACGTTTTGGAGGTGGAATCACGTGGCCTGGCCTGAGATGACCAGAGGTAAAAAATTGCCCACAATGTGGATGATTGTACACAATGTGGATGATTGCACACAATGTGGATGAATGCACACAATGTGGATGATTGCACACAATGTGGATGATTGCACACAATGTGAAAAATTGCCCACAATGTGGATGATTGCACACAATGTGGATGATTGCACACAATGTGGATGATTGCACACAATGTGAAAAATTGCACACAATGTGGATGATTGCACACAATGTGAAAAAATGCACACAATGTGGATGATTGCACACAATGTGGATGATTGCACAGAATGTGAAAGATTGCACACCGCGCGGAGGCTCCACGGTCGTCCCCATCACTTGCGGCGTGGTCCAAGGCTCAATTATGGGACCAGTGTTATATTTACTTTTACTAATGACTTGACATCGTTTTTATGTGACACCAAAACGATGTTATACGCTGACGACGTGCAATTTATCCACTGTGGTCTCCCCAACCAACAGGGAGAGTTACAACGAGACATCGAGTCAACGCTGAGCAAAGCGCAGCGATGGCTTGTTGAAAACACTTAAAATTAACCCAACCAAATCTGACCTTGTTCTCATTTCTTTTCGACACAGGATGTTTGGACACAATTTCGAAATACGTTTTGGCAATGCAACGCTTCACCCATCTGGAAGTGCGAAAATTCTAGGGGTCGTTTTTGACAGTAATCTTGCTTTCGAAATATCATGACGCAACGATGCTACGCAACGCTGTTCGGTCTGTCAAAATTTGCGCACCGACTGCCAGAAGAAGTAAAAAAGTGTATCATTGAATCATTGTTTTTTTCTCTCGTATATATTGCATTGTGCAACGGTCTGGGCAGGCTGCAACGCAACACAACGTAAACGTATACAAAAAATAATTAAGCACAGCGTAATAATTGTTAAATGCTGCCGTCGTCAGACACGTATGATGCCTAGGATGTGGATTGAAATGGCCGAAAGTGGACGAACTTGTTGCCGAGCGAGACCTGGTGATGGTACATCGTCTGCTGTATGATAATAATGCACCGATCTGTCTGAGAGATTTGTTGTCGTACCGCGATAATGTGTCCACCAGAGAACCCCGAGGTTCTGCAGCAGGGCTGCTGCACATGCCTCGAGTCCGTACCGAGCACGCCCGTCGATCGTTCAGATTTCGGTCAACGGCCAAATGGAACGTAGAGCAGCTCCCGGGGCGACCCCGGGCGAGAATTGTGTGTGTGTGTGAAGTGCCTAAATGTGTGCTTAGATTTATGCTTTGTGCTTATGCCCCAATCTCCGACATAGTTTACAAAGTTGTTTGCTATATGTCTAAAATATGCTAAGAAACCAACAAAGAAACCAGCTGGTCAGCCTTTTTGAAAGTACCTCATATATATTTTCCAGATCAGGTACAAGTCTAAGTAATAACCATGACGCGACACTCAGAATAGCCGTTTTATGCATCGGAGAGTGTTTTTACTGTCAATACATATATACAAGTGTGGTCAGACTAGAATCTTATAGGCAGCAGAAGCGTATAACTATAGACTATCATGATGTACGTAGGTCTTATCTGGTTAGGGTTGTTGAAGGCCTCCCCCTCTCCCTCCCGCCCCCTCCCCTCCACCTTACTTTTTCTCCACAGATATCCATATATGGTCCAAACCAAAGAAATATTCGTGTTTTTTTAAGCTCAAAATGCCCCTTAATGCCAACTATCAAGCAATCTGTCAAGCAAATCCCGCTCCGTGTCCCTTATAAGGGCAACACATCAGCCAATCAGCGATGGGAGATACGACGGATACTTGTGGTACGGTATATATTAAACAAAAAACAAGGTAAACAGCTCCCCTTAAAGGAAATAGTTCACCTTCAACATGGGTTTTGAACTGAAATAGCAGTTTTGTAGCCCGTGTTGAGAAATCCTTATCTGGAACTTGTCTTGGCTGAAAAGACTCTCCAGCCGAAGATATTTGACTTTTTGGCGAATGAATACGGCGCATATATGATATACCGTACCGTCTGAAAGTGCCAGCACTGCCATGGAGCATGCGCAGACCAATAACGCACACCATAACATCAATAATTTACAACCTTCTGTCCTGAATTGGTGCGATGTTGGACCATTTTTAAAAAGAAAAAAGAAACTGTATTAAAAAATATAATAAAATCGTGTTTTGAAAAAAATCCGAAGGTGAACTATTTCCTTTAAGACCAGGAGCGCAAGGAGTTTAACAGTTTGAATTTCCTGTAAGATAATATTTGATGTAATTTTTGAAGTTTCGAAGAGAAATCCGAAGGTCAGTTATATTTCAGTTCAGTGTCTTTATGCCTTTCATTAGAAAATGATATATTTTGAATACATTAGCCGCGGTAAATCATGCACCTACCGAGAGCAAGTTTGAAGAACTGCCTTTTATGCTATATGTTATTCTGAAAATTGCATTAACACTCAGCATCTGAGAGTGAGACACTCAGCATCTGAGAGTGAGACACTCAGCATCTGAGAGTGAGACACTCAGCATCTGAGAGTGAAACACTCAGCATCTGAGAGTGAGACACTCAGCATCTGAGAGTGAGACACTCAGCATCTGAGAGTGAGACACTCAGCATCTGAAAGAGAGGGCTGTGAATTGTGATGCTGAGACACAAATGTTTCTTCTTTTTCTGTCCACTGGTAGAGCCGACAGCTTCCAGCGTCTACTGCGTCAAACCCAGCTCCCGGGACATGATCTTGCGCATGACGAACTTCTGGATCTTGCCCGAGACCGTCTTGGGGAAGTCTTCCCTGAACTGGATGTAGCGTGGCGTCTTATGATGAGCGATCCTGCCCTTGCAGAAGCTCCTGACGTCGTGCTCGGAAAGGCAGCCCGGTTCCCGCGTTCTGATCCACACCACTAGCTCCTCTCCCATCCTCTCGTCGGGCACTCCGAACGCGTAGGTCTCGAGGACGTCCGGATGGGTCATCAGGAAGTCCTCCACCTCCGTGGGGTAGATGTTCTCTCCGCCGCGGATCACCATGTCCTTGGCGCGACCCACGATCTTGACGTAGCCATCCTCGGTCATTGTCGCCACGTCTCCGGTGAGGAACCAGCCCGCCGGAGTGACGCACTCCCGGGTCTTGTCCTCGTCATTCCAGTAGCCGAGTAACCTGTTGTAGCCTCTCATGCAGAGCTCACCGTCCTGGCCTGCCGGCACCGTCCTGCCGCGCTCGTCCACCACTTTGAGCTCGGTGTGGTTCAGCGGGTAGCCGACGGTGCCACAGCGGTGCTCCAGGTCGTCCGTGGTAAAACCGAGCGTCAGCAGACTGGTCTCTGTCAGCCCGTAGGCCACTATTGCGTCCTTCATGTTCAGCTGGGTCATCATGGCCTGCATCAAGTGGAACGGCACCGGTGATCCTGCCACGACACCACCGTACAGCGAGGTGATGTCGTGCCGGCCTTGCCTGGAGATGTCCACCATGTCCACGAACATGGTGGGCGTGCCGAACATGTGGGTGCACCGCTCGTCCTGCGTGGCCTGGAGACAAGCCTCGCCGTCGAACGCCTGCGAGGGGAAGACCAGTGTGTTTCAGTGCAACGGCGCCAGCACCGAGGCGATGATGCAGCCGAAGCCGTGGTACAGCGGCACGGGCACGCAGATCCGGGCATTGCCCTCTGCAAAGCCGGCCCGTATAGCCACCTGCCGCATGTTGTTGACCACGTTGTGATGAGACAGAGTGGCGCCCTTCGGCAAGCCGGTGGTGCCCGATGTGAACATGATGCTGCACGGATCGTCACAGCCAATCTGAGCCTGCCGTCGTTCCAGCTCCCCGGACAGAGACTCCTTGCCGGAGTCCAGCAGGTCGTCGAAGCGCAGCACGCCGCGCCGCCGCTCCCCGGCGATCATGACGATGTCGCGCAGGTCAGGCAGACGCTCAGAGCGCACGGTGACGGGCACGCCGGGCTCTCCGTCAGCCAGCGCCGGCACCAGCTCCGTCAGCATCGCGTAGTAGTCGGACGTCTTGTAACCCTCAGCCGCCACCAGTGTGCGGATGCCGACCTTCTTCAGGCAGTACTCTAGCTCGTCGGTCTGGTAAGCCTGGTTCACGTTCACCAGCACGAGACCGGCCTTGGCTGCGGCGTACTGGGTCAACTGCCACTCGTACACGTTGGTCGCCCAGATGCCGATCCTGTCCCCCTTCTCCAGCCCGAGCGCCAGAAAGCCGCGCGCCAGCCGCTCGGCCTCCTGGCGCACCTCAAGCCAGGTCCGCCGGAGGTCCTGGTGGACGAACACGAGCGCCTCCTGGCGGCCGAAGTCGCTGGCCGCGCAGTCGACGACATCAGCGAGAGTATGGTGCACCAGCGGGATGGTGCCGGGGCAGTGGAGGTAGCTGTCCCTAAGACGCGTCAACGGTGCCGCCTGCGGAGACGTGGCATAGGAGGACGAATATCTTGTGGCAGCGATGGCTCTGCTTAAGACTTCGCAGCTTAGTTTGAGGCTGACTTTACATGTGATCATTTTGTAGTTTTGTTCAAGAAAGTATTGTCATACAATGTCCAGCTTCACCAATAATGGTTAGAGAATGTGTAAGGTTGGTAGGTGCTGCGATAACTTGGTAGGTGCTGCGGTAACTTCTTAAAGCATTCAGACCCTGCAAAAAGAAGGCAGTATTGTTAATTTTCGGCAAGACACTTTTACAGATGACTGCTACAGATGCCAAGTTGTTTGAATCATGTTTAAATGCTGTTTACACCAAAGGATTGCTGAGAGCCAACCTTTAAAGAAGAAAAATATCAGCTATAGCGCCACCTACGGTAGGACACAGCACCGCAAAGGCCAGGTTCAGTTTTATCAATGTTTCTCTTCTTTATAACTCCTTACCAGGGTGTTTATTTTCTCTCCTTTTCACATGGGCTAATGTGAAAAACCATACTGGTGTCCTCAACTAATAAAATGCCTTATTGGGCCAGGAACCGAGATGGTGGTTCTTAAGCGTTCTTTCAAGCCCAATGCAAAAGAGCATTTAATAAATAAAAAACAGTTGAAAAGGACACGACAAATTCTTTACCGATTGACAAATTGTATTGACTGTATTCGTGTGGCGTGGTAGTCATACACAGACTTGTGCTCAGGGAAATCAACGGAATCGACTTATTCCAC
The DNA here is from genome assembly GCA_036785665.1 of Chirona hameri. Taxonomy (NCBI): domain Eukaryota; kingdom Metazoa; phylum Arthropoda; class Thecostraca; order Balanomorpha; family Balanidae; genus Chirona; species Chirona hameri. Next base: position 45,107 of record JAXIVJ010000746.1, on the reverse strand, counting down.
ATCAACAAGTCGGGTCCTGTTGACGGCCAAAGCTAATCGCCACCCACGCTTTAGCTGAGATGCAAGTTTGGTGCGTAAATTAGGAATGCTCTACACTTAACCCTCGCCCTACAGGGGGGGGGGGGGGGGGGCTGACAGCCACCCCCTGAGGTTTTTCTTGAATAACTTTTTACACATGCGGCGCATCTTGCTGAAATTTTCGGTAGCTGAGATTACAACAATTATACGTATGCTGTAAAATTTAATTAAAATTGGTTGAGTAGTTTCGGAGATAATCATGTTTTGATGACGTCATGTTGGTGGAAAAACGATAAATATTTGAAAAATGGTAGAAAACAGGGTTTTAAGAAAATTGCAGACGCAATTTACCAAAGATACAAAATGGCCTTCTCTTTAAAATGACAATCTCGGATTTTTTTTAGGGTTGTGACCCCTAAAAGGAAAAACAAAAATGTTTTTTAAATCCCCACAAAATCAAAATTTTCAAAGATTTTAGAAAAACCGGATATATGTGAACCGGATATATATGTGAGAGAAATGAGTATGAAAAATACTCATACCAAATTTCAAAGCAATGTCTTCATTCTTAACTGAGTGATGGCTCCCTAAGTGTAAGAAACTGATGACGTCATTTTTTTTTGACAAGATACAAACAAATAATTACCTTTTCTGTATTTATGAGCCACAACTGGTCTAGGAACATGCCTTTTTATTTACATTTATAAATGTCTAATTTTGAGGTTTTCTGAAGAGCAAAATCGTTGTTCTGGACGTGGTAAATCCGAGGTCATTCACGTGACCTGAAAGGTCACCCGTTGATCTGAAACCTAAAAATCGCATACTGTTAGATTCCTCTCATGGCAGGGAACATGCTGGTTCTTACCGCATTGCTTTAAGTTGCTTGGGTTGGAAGCTAAAGGGGCCTGTCAGGCTTTACACTTAACCCTCGCCCTACTGGGGGGGGGGGGGGCCTGACAGCCCCCCCTGAGGTTTTTCTTGAATAACTTTTTAGGGCCAAGGTGAAAAAATCTCCCGTACGGCGAGGGTTAAACCTATTAGTGTCGGGGGGGGGGGGGAGCTAAAACGACCCCCCCGAGGTTTTTCCGCTCATGTCCCCAAACGAGTAAAGATATGGTCTTACAACTTCTTGACTTTTCCTAACTATTCATGGCCACATTTTGGCAAATATTCACATTTTCTGCTCACCAGGGGCGGCTCCAGACGTTATTTTTTGGGGGCATGTTGGGGCTTTCAGCGTGACTCGGCTTTCAAAGGGAATCAGTTCCCATTATCTAACCGTTATAGATACGAGACTACGACTTCCATACCTTTTCTTACTGCCATCTGTAGACGTGTTGAACATATGTTCAAAATTTCGGATTGCGCATGGGCGCCTTTAGGGCTATATTTTGGGAGGCATTTTAAGTCGCTGGTATTTCATCGAAATATGAAAGATGAGAATTTGTAAGTCAGTGAACCTTCTTAGGCAGAGTTTTGGAACCACGACTGTAACTACATAGCAAAAGATATCAACTTGATATTATATATACAACTATATATATTATATGCAACTAGATATTGACTTGGTGGCCTGTTTCAGCAATTCCTTGCACATGTTTCATTTTTTTCCCAAGGGCTACTTCAAATACGCAGAACGTAAATTGTCCAAAACTATTTTGCAGCACCCATGGAACCAGCAAGTGATGTCATCATGGAGGAATGTGGAAACATTATTATTGCATCCTTGTAACAATAGGTACAACAAATATCAGTAGACGATGCAACGTTGCATGGTTCTGGAGTACAATTATTCAGACACCACTATCTTCATGTGTAGCACTCATTGTAACAATCACAAAATGTGTTGTGTGTGAAAATGTGCTGCGTGTTGACAAAATATGTTGTATGTTTACCAAATGTACCAGAGTGCCGATTTGTATCAATATTGTTAGTCACCGAGGCTTGAGAAAACTTGATTTTTAGAGTAATTGGCCATAAGAGCGCGAACAATGGAAGTGAGTTAGCCTGGCTCTTTGTTAGTGTCAGACTCGAGGTTTTTTCACTACGTACCTTATACCTAGAACGTAAGTTAGGCATGTTCTGGTACCCAGAATATACCTAGCTGACAGTCCAATCTTGCATCTCAGCTAGCGTACGCGGCAGCGGCGAGCTCCGATCTTGTATGGTTGGTAGGTACTGTCAGCGAGTCCAATCGATTCAATCAGAGTTGTATCAATAACCACTGTGCACCAGACGCGGCGCCTCGATATACACAGAAGTGTTGCCGGGAAGATACTGTATTAGACGAAGGGTGCTTGTGCTTATATATCGCAAAAGGAGGACGCAAGACCGGTCATATGGGTCGCGCCACCGCCACCGCCATGCGCCAGGGTCGTGCAGACAGTGCGCCGTAAGCAGAGGCGAGACGCCCCATAGCTGATCTGAGATATGACTGCGGCGTCTGTGATCACTGACCGATAGCTGATCTGAGATATGACTGCGGCGTCTGTGATCACTGACCGATAGCTGATCTGAGATATGACCGCAGCGTCTGTTATCACTGACCATCTGTGCACAAAAGTTGATGACCTTCTAAACGCGAGCCATCTGTGTCACGCCGCACGATCCGTTCACGCTCCTGCAGTAACGAACGATCGATAGGATCAATAGGATCGATAGCTTGCGCAATGATTTTCAGTGTGTTTTTAGAACAGCGGACGGCGGAGGGCGGACGGTGGACGGCGGACGGTGGACGGTGGACGGTGGACGGTGGACGGTGGACGGCGGACGGCGGACGGCGGACGGCGGACGGCGGACGGTGGACGGTGGACGGCGGACGGCGGACGGCGGACGTTTTTTTACGCCGAAGCGGCCTAAAGCCATATTCCGGGGGGGGGGGGAATTACTTCTGGTAATTTTCCAGGCAAATAATTACATTAAGCGGTTTATGTGAACCCGGAGCAAGCAAGGGGATTGTGTAATCTATTTTACGTTAAGTGAGTTGTTCAAGGCCAAGGCTAATGTCTATCTTACGTTAAGTATTTCGTTCAAAGTCAAAATTAAGTAAAACACGAGGCACACATACATACATATTTTATTACATACACACACAGACACACATACACTTGAACATACACTTGTGAAACGGTGTTGGTGTTGATGGAGCCGGGGTGCCATCATTGCAGCAACGGGAGACTGTTGCCAGTCTCCCTGGCTCCGGCACCCCGGCAAGACCTGGTTGTGGGATGTATTTAGCTGGGAGAAAAGTCCTAAATAATACAAAACCCAGCGTCTATCGCAAAGAGAAAACCTGCGCATAGAGCCAAAATTGCGCTAGGCAAATACCACTGTTATATTTGATTAACTAATCGTGTTTTGTAGAGAAAGTCGAATAGGAGGCAAATTAGTTCCGGATAATCATCGCCCAAGAGCGTTTGGAGGTTCAGTGCAATATTTTTGTGCCGTGTGCAGTTAATGATCTGCTGACCATTGACATTATGGACTGGACAGTTGAGAAAAAAAATGCTCGATTGCGTACCGCGGGTAGCCCGGGCAATGTTGGCAATTTGGGGGCGGAAGGTGGTCGAGAATGTGATAATGTGTAATTTTGGTGTGACCGAGGCGGAAGCGCGCTAATTCAAAATCGTGGGAAAATGAGAAACATTTTGACGTGTTTCTCAGAGTTCGAATATTTCCACTGGGCCGTCGCTCGAAAAGTGGGAGGATCTTTTTTTTTTGTTTGTTTGTTTGTTGTGTGTGTGTGTGTGTGTGTGTGTGTGTGTGTGTGTGTGTGTGTGTGTGTGTGTGTGTGTGTGTGTGTGTGTGTGTGTGTCCGTCCAACGGATTATACTGGCACGTGGAGCCCAAACGGCCAGGCTGATTGACGCCGGTGGCACTGCTCGATGCAGAAAAACGGAGACAGATGATAGCATCATTTTTGGGTTAATCGATGGCACGTGGCACGTGCCAAGTGCCAAAACGTGGGCTCCATCATTTTTTTTTAGCCTCCTCAGGTCACACGTTTTTTTTCTTCTTCATAATATATTTCCATTTTCTGTTCATCAAATATCACACAAACAACAGTAACTCTCCACCGTTAAAGCCTCAGCACACATAATGGTTTCCTTCAACGTGCGATGCACCGCCTATACATCGCTACATCGTTCGTCGGTCACACTCTGCTACATATAAACAAAGGCCACATCAAACTTCTACACACCGCCAACAATGCGACACTCTCTAGTATTATACAACAAGAGCCCGTATTACCACAAATACAGTGCAGCGATCATATATAGTACGCTTCAGACGCTCATAGGCGACCCCCGCCCGCGCCGCCTCGCGTTTTTCAGCGGCTCCCGTTCGCGAAGCGGCGCCCCCTCGCCACCGCGCCGGCCGGGCGTGCGAGCCGTCCGCCAGCGGGGCCGGCGCCCCACACGCCCGACCGGCCGACCGGCCCCGCAGCTCATGCTGAGGGCCGGTCCCGGGTTAGCCCGGGCAGGGAAAGGGCGGGGGCCTATCCTATTATTTACATCCTTTTCACATTTCCACGTAATTCCAGCGCAATCATCATCCCCCACCGTGTTCTGACATCAACATCATAGATCAAGACTTCCTGCATCAGTAATGAAAGCCGCCCACCTTTCTCTAAACCTATCCATCTTACGTTTTTGAAATGCTGCTGTTTTATCCATGTTCAATGTGTTTATTAAGAACGGTAGAAACAAGGTGACATTGATTATTCCCTCTCGGGCACGCTGCCTTGTTATAAATTGTTTTGCAACTAAAATTATTAAGTTAACTACTTGGGGGTATCTCATGCCGCCAAATATAACATTATAGCATGTTAGCATAATTCGACTTCTTGTTGGCAATTTAGCATTCAGTACACGCGTCAGCTCGCCCCAGAAAGTTTTAACCTTTGCATATTCAAAGAAACAATGCTCCAAAGTTTCAACTTCACCGCAGTTGTCACAGTGCAGATCATCAACAACATTTTTTTTATGCACAGAAATCTCCTTGTAGGGAAATACCTGTGCAAAATGCTAAATTGCAGGCTTTGGAGCCTTGTAGATCCTGTTACTTGAAACGGAATCAAGTAAGTTTTTCGCCAGTTATCTCCAAAATTAACACCTGCTTCCCAACGTTTCTGCGCGGTTCGAACAATATCTGGTTTATAACATGAATAGAAGAAAATCGATTTTACAAAGCTAATTGGAACTTTTTTATTCTTTATCGTAACCTCAAGCTCTTTAGCACGCTCTACTATTGTTAGTGGTTCGCTGTTCACTAGCATCTGTCTCCAGTGTGCTGGTATAGCCCGCTTCCATCCCATGTAAACTAAAGGATTTATATGTAAAGTAGGATATCGTGCCAAAAATGACTCATAACTTTATAAGTTACCTTTCTCATCCGCAAATTCGTCGATCAGCTTGACACCTCTACGAGAAAGGGTGACCAGTGTTCTCCACGGGCCCACCAAACCCCAGCCCGGCCCGGCCCAAACTCACGAACACCAAGCCCATGCCCGGACCAGGCCCAGTCAAATGCATAATATTGAGGCCCATGCCCGGTCCGGCCCGTTCAGATTAACCCGCGCACTGCAGGGGGGGGGGGGGGGGGGGGGGGGGGGGGCTGATTTTCGCACCCCCTCAGGTTGTCCGCGGATAGCGAAAAAACGGCGGCGCGCAGCGCAACTGGGGTTTAAAGAGATTATACGGGTTTCCGCCCTGAAAGGAAATTATCTCTTTTGCAGTTGTATGAGCTTTAAACACGTTTAAGACTTATAACAGGGACTTCATTGCTCATTTAGTCCATTATTTCAGCAATTATCAGCGTTAAAACTTGGACGTTTTTCGAGACTAGTATCAGATAGCGAGTACTTGATCGGCACTACTGTCTACCACTTTTATCTTAAGATCAATTTTAGAGTTTTGAATTATCTGCAAGTCCTACACTGGATCACAAAATTATTATGCAATTCAAAACTGACAGGACTTTGTATTACTACACACTGTTCGTTGAAGCTGTGTGTTTTTGTGGTTTTCTTTTCTCTGGCCTTTAGCGTTGAGAATTTGGCGGTGGCGTATTCATTTTTTTTTGGCATGAAAATTCATGAAAAATATAGAATTTTATGGGAAAACTAGGTAACTGCTGCTGTCGTTGGAACAAAACAAGTTTATTTGCTTTCAAATATTGCTTATTTTACCGGAAATATGCCATAAGTGAGGTGTTTTTATTAGCATGAAAGAGATGACTGGCTCTGTCTCAGCCGGTCCCTGCAGAAAATACGCGGTGGCATCACCGCGCACTTTGGAATGTCCTTACGTGCAGAAGAGGTAATTTCCAGAAAAATGTGGCTACCGTGGGACTTCTACCACTTTATAAGTACGTTTTACTATGTAACTCAATTATTCTGGAAGAAACCGTATAATCCCTTTAACACACCTGGTTAGGACATTAATTTCGCACACTTTGAGAACAAATAACATCGGGTCATCTCAGGTCAGGTCACCAGACCAGGTCAAGTAACCTCCAAACATGTTTTCAGTTGTGGCCAAAGCCAGAGTTTCTCACCGATCAGTTTGAAACTTACAGGATATGATGAGGGCATCAGTACTTACAATTCGTTTATCTCGGAATTTTGATATCGGTGACCTAAGGTCAGGTCATTTTCGTAACCTCCCCATCATAAGTCAACAGGGAAATATACAAATGCTTCCTATTTCAAGGATATGCATGATATTAGTCCTATTACTTCTGTATAATGTTATTATATATATCCTTGATGATACAAGTGTAAGTTTTGTTCAGTGACCCCTATGGGGTCATTTGAGGTCATGCAAGGTCACCATCATTTTTTCTTGGTCAATAACTCCCGGTATAATAAAGCTAGAGAAGTAAAACAGACAGCAATGTGTTTGTCTCGTCGAGACACGTCTTCCATATGCAACATGTTCTACTTGAGTTACCACTTGACCTTAACCTGAGGTCAAATTTTGAAGTTAATTTAGCAAGGACAGCATGTATATCATTTGAAGTGCCTTGACGAGATAAACAAAATGGCGTAAACAGTTATCCGTTATCTTTATTAAGTACACAATTAGTAGCGAAATAATTTTTAAAAAATTGTTTACCTCTGGAGCCTCAAATATTTACCTGATATCAATTTTGAGGACACAATGTTGATTGCAAATTTACTGGCTGGCGTTTGTTTGTTTCCGCTTGTATTAATGTGAGACTTGATACTGTCTAGCATACATTATTCATGATGTACTTTACATGTATGTCACTTTCGAAGTAGTGTTTCATATATTTAGCTTGCTATGCCAGATAATAAGTATGCCTTCAGTGACGTCATGGAAGATACTGTGCAGCAATGACGGTTCTACCTCTAGTGTGATAGGTAGGTACTTTGTGACAAACCCAATTCCAATGGCACAGCTTATTAAAATGGGTAGATTTTCAGAAAATTGGTGTAGCATATTGAGTCATATTAGTGGGTTTACAAATGGATGGCTGGCTATTGTTAAAATAGCCGTTTTCACGAAGGATTTTGCGTGTGGGGCGATTGGTGCGTTTTGGGCGCTTGGGGCGATTGGGGCGATTGCGGCGTTTGTGGTAAATGGGTCTATAGCTTGTAAGAACATGGCTTTTGCCGGTGATTTTTGGTATCAATCACAATTTATGAATTAATGCATAAGTATATACTCTTACAATGCAATATTTACCGTTAGTCTGCTTTGAATATTCACATTCATGAGCAAATCTGGCTATTTTGGGTTGTGTTAGTTCCTTCTACGTGCAGAAGCACCCCACCCCTGACTTATGGGAAAGTGGCGGCTGAGAGGTCGCTAACCACGCACAAATTTGAACACAATCGGCTCAGCCGTTCCTGATATATATATATAATAGGGGTGTGCACGTGCGCACGTGCAGAGCCACCCCACCCCTAACTTGTGGGAAACTGGCGACTGAGAGGTCCCTAACCCACACTAAATGTGAACACAATCGGCTCAGCCGTTCCTGAGATATAGAATAAGGGTGCGCTCGTGCGCACGTGCCGAGGCACCCCATCCCCGACTTGTGGGAAAGCGGCGGCTGAGGGAGTCCTACCACACACCAAATTTGAACACAATCGGCTAAGCCGTTGCGGAGCTATTGCGAGGAAACACCTTCCAACACCCCTCACGAGGAACGCGCCACGCGTAGTGGTAGTCACCCACATGAGTCAGCCCCGGTCTCAAACAGGGTTTCCATACCAAATTTCAAAGCAATATCTTCATTTTTGACTGAGTGATGGCTCTCTAAGTGTAAGAACGGATGACGTCATTTAAAAAAATAACTTTTTTGACTTTTTTTTTTACAAGATATATGACTTTTTTTTAAAACAAATAATTACCTTTTTTGTATTTCTGAGCCAAAACTGGTCTAAGAACATGCCTTTTTATTTACATTTATCAATTTCTAATTTTTAGGTTTTCTGAAGAACAAAACGCTGTTCTGGACGTGGTAAATCCGAGGTCATTCACTTGACTGGAAGGTCACCCGTTGACCTGAAACTTAAACATCGCATACTTTTAGATCTCTCTCATGACAGGCAACATGCTGGTTCTTACCGCATTTCTCTACGTTGCTTGGTTCAGAAGTTAACAGGGGGCCTGTCAGGCACCCCATCGTTGTAAGGCGAAGGTGAAAAGCTCCCGTAGGGCGAGGTTAATATCCCCCCCCCCCCCGCTGGCACGCCCCTGCACAGAGTTAAGGCAGGTCAGAAGTCAGACAGCAGCTATATCTCCCTGAAAGTCACACACAGACAGAGGTCAGGTCAGAGGTCAAATAGCAACCGCGTCTCCCGGCATGTCACCCACAGACAGAGGTTAGGTCAGATGTCAGATAGTAACCGCGTCTCCCTGCATGTCACGCACAGAGTGAGGCCAGGTCAGATGCCAGATAGTAACCGCGTCTCCCTGCATGCCACGCACAGTGAGGTCAGGTCAGATGTCATTGTCAGAGGTCGTGCGTGCGTTCATGCGAGAGGTCGCCGCGCGTGCTTCTCCGCGCGGCGGTGGTGGCGGATGTGGCAGAGACCCGCGCCACTGCCGAGGGGTGGCCCGCCGCGTCCGGCCGCCGCTCGGCTCAGCAATCTGAGCGCTCCGAGTGCTCTCCTATGCCGACGGCTCGGACGGCTCAGCGTGTCACGTCCGCCATCCTCCTACCGCCGCCGAGTCCGGCTCACACGAGGTGGCCTCATCTGGGTTTTCCGCGGGGTGTGACGTCTGCCTGGTCGCTCTCTTGCCCCGACGGCTGCCGGCCGACAGGAACATCCGGAATTCAGGTGGTGTCAGCGTCGTTCGCCGCCTCAGAGTCAGTGCTCTTCTGTGGCCGTGCTGCCGTCTTCCACCGGGACGCCCGCGCCTGTGCCAGCTTCGCAGCCTGTTCAGAGAGCTCGGCTGCCGGCTGCGGCTGCTCTATGGTAGACTCAGGCACAGGGCGTACTCCGCTGCCGCCGGAACGGTGCCGGCAGTCGCCGCGGCCGGTTTTTGCTCCCCTCGCCCTGCAACGACGCTGCTTCGACAGCCCGCAGGATCGCCTCCCGGGTTGTCGGCGACAGGCGCGGCGCCGCCACCGGCCGCTCGGCGCTACCATGCGCGAAGAGCCGAACACTTGTACGAAGTGTTGCGGGCCGGCGGACACCGTTGCCAGCGCCAGCGCTCTTGATCAACAGGCTGGGGTTGTGTGCCAGCTGTTTGCCGGTGGGGATGAGGTTGGGCCTCGTGGGCACCGGGATTCGACTTCGGGCGCCGGCTTTGGATGGGAACAACGCTGATCCTGACGAGGCGACGCTGGCGTGACGAACCTTCTGCAGTGGAGGGCTGGCTTAGCGAACCTGCAGAAGAGAAAGACACAGTCAATCAAATGAAGTAGGAAAATAATACAATGCTGCAAACGAAACAGGGTATTGCCACAATCAGCTAAGTGCAGTAGTTGCAAGTGCATATGATATCCTTATTCTCTACGATACCCGTGTTATTCACATGAACGCCGAGTAACGAATCGTAAGTGTATTGTTGTAAGTGTATTGCACTACTAGAGTTGATATTCTAGTAAAGTAAAGAGAAGTAGAATCAATCTGGCTCGACATTAAAATTGGTAAAAGAAACAGAGGAGGTTGAGGATAGGTGCATTTACAGACCGGGAAATCTTCCCCAAGCTGAAACAAACAAAGATATTTGTGAGAAATGTGTAGATACTTTCGGACTCAGTGTCTTATTATGGGAGAGTTTAACTTAACCCGCGAGTTACTGGGGTATATTTCATAACGCGACTTACTGGGGGAGGGGGGGGGGGGGGGGGGAGGGGTATTTATGGCCCTCCCTCTGATCTCCGGAACTACTGGACCGAAATGTAAAAATTCAAACGGAATTAGATAGCCCTGGGAAATTTATTGAGGAAAACATAAAATGTTGACCTCGGGGTCACCGATGACATCACAGGTCAGGTCAAGTACAAAATGTTTGACCGTGTCAAAAGGTCTCGATGGATGGAATTGTCGCGCAAGTTGCGATATTAAACGTATAGCTGTCGATAATTCGGTATGATCGTGTGCTCTGACACTTCTAAGTACCTTATTACATTGGGTCAGGTCAAGGTCATCCGAGGTCACGAGGTCAAACTGCAGATTACGGTCATTAGGCGTTGTAACATATGTTTTACTGTTTTTGTTGTTGTCTATAATGCGAAAAATGACCTTAGAACATTGTTTGTTCCATATAAATAGAAGTAAAAAGCAAAAATCGAAATGCGTTTTTTATGCATAGTAATGCTGTGAGAAGTGGTCGATTTTTGTAATTTAAAGGTCATAACTCAGTCATTTTTGAAGATATCAACTTTAAATTTGGTAAACATATTCACCGCATACGTCTCGATCACATATATTCCGGTTTTTGGATAATTCAGAATTTTTCTTGAAAGTTTTGTAAAAACAAAAAAAATGTATTTGAATTTCTCAAAATTTTGAATAAAAAAACTTTAAAATTCGAGATAAGAGTTTGATAGCCCAGTCTATTGTGAGTAATTCGATTTAAGACAATTTAGTTTATCTCAAACATCGTACCTTTGCCAGGGTTTTCCGCAAACCATTATTTTGCAACAAAAACCGAAGAACATGACGTCACTCTGACGTCATTCCCGGTTGGCCTATCATAGCCTCATATTTTTACTTTTGCCAACATGCCGTTCGATCAGAACGATATAGGTATAGGTATAGGTATAGGTATAGGTATAGGTATAGGTATAGGTATAGGTATAGGTATAGGTATAGGTATAGGTATAGGTATATGTATATGTATATGTATAGGTATAGGTATAGGTATAGGTATAGGTATAGGTATAGGTGTAGGTATAGGTATAGGTATAGGTATAGGTATAGGTATAGGTATAGGTATAGGTATAGGTATAGGTATAGGTATAGGTATAGGTATAGGTATAGGTATAGGTATAGGTATAGGTATAGGTATAGGTATAGGTATAGGTATAGGTATAGGTATAGGTATAGGTATAGGTATAGGTATAGGTATAGGTATAGGTATAGGTATAGGTATAGGTATAGGTATAGGTATAGGTATAGGTATAGGTATAGGTATAGGTATAGGTATAGGTATAGGTATAGGTTTAGGTATAGGTATAGGTATAGGTATAGGTATAGGTATAGGCATAGGTATAGGTATAGGTATAAGTATAGGTATAGGTATAGGTATATGTATAGGTATAGGTAGAGGTATAGGTAAAGGTATAGGTATAGGTATAGGTATAGGTACAATATAATTCATGTTTTTAAAAACTGGATGCTATGACTGGGCATGGTAATAATATAAAGAGAGATTACAATTAGCCTGATGCTCATTGATATTTCAAAAAGATAAAACAAAGTTAAAAATTATATGATATTTCGTTCACGGAACTTCATCAGATACAGTAATCAGCATCAGTATCAATAAGTATCAATCAGTATCAATTACGAATTACCTATTACTGTATCTGATGAAGTTCCGTGAACGAAATATCATATAATTCTTAACTTTGTTTTATCTTTTTGAAATATCAATGAGCTAATTGTAATCACTCTTTTTAATATAATTCATGTTAATCTGTGCACAGCCGGGGTTCCCGCTAACCACAGGCTGCCGGGAGGGGGCGGATAGCCGCCCCAAAAGATCTAAAAAACCACATGATGTAGCGATAAGCGGAAAACGACGTTAGATAAATCGAGACAAGCTCTATCGAAAGTATACCGGCCATTTCTTAAGCCGGTCAATATTGAGGTCACCAGAGTTCATCAAAAGTCAAATTTTGATTATATATATATATATGGGTATCCCTAACAAAACCGTATATATCTCGATAACTCAAAGAGTTAGCGACACACGTCATGTGTCGCTACACACGTGTGTATAATTTCGTCTAATCATACGGTGCCGAGGAATTATGTAAGACGAAACGCGTCCACCGGGTGATGTGTTTGCGGTTCCTATGTCTTTATATGTCATAATTGTCTTGACATTAATAAACTTGCATGTTTAAATCAATTACGAAATAATAAAGAAATAATTAGCCATTATTCGGTACTTTACCCACCGCAACATTCAAACATTGCCTTACATATATGTGCTGCGGGTTCCTGTTCCTGCCTTTCAGGTAGCGTCGCCGTCTCTCATCCCACTCCAGTTTGATAACGAACCTCTGTATTGTTCCACATGCTTCCATATGACCCTAATCATCATGGTTCCACAATCCACATGACCGTGCTGCCACAATCTCCACACCGATCCAATCCCGGCGCAACACCCGCAACCCCCATCACGACAAAAGCGACGCCGGTTCTGCGCGCGGCTGGCGGTTTCGCTAGGGAACAGCGCCACTGAAATATTGTACAACCGTCACATATGTAAGAAACGAGTACACTCGTTTCTTCTCCTAATTCCTCTCCAACGTACTGAGTTCCAAAGATTATATTTACAGAAGCTATGATTTGCTAATTATAAATTGACTACCATCTGAAAAACGCGATACAGTGAATTCATCGTGGGGTGCTAGTAATCCTATTGTATGGATCCGGTATCAAAATCAAATGTGCTAAAATATTTGAAGAACTTGCAAAAATAGATACCTATCAGCTAATTAATAACACAAAAATAGGACGAAATGTATTGGGTTTTAACCTTGTTTTTGGCGACGTTTATAAGCATTGTATACTTCCGTGGCACTGTTTCCCAGTAGCGGATACATGTGTACCTACTCAATCAATGTTGCCACCCCTGGCAAAATTCCGTGGCGCCGCCCTGATGTCAGATACAGTATATGCTAGCTGCTCGCAAGGGCATTATGATTTTAGCGGGATATTTTAACTTAAATCTGCTTGACAAATCGCATGGATCTATGGGGAGCAAATTGTCAAAACTCGTAGAAACATATGGCCTGCATGTTTGCAACACTAGCACACCTACATACAGGCCTGCCGGTTCTCTGCTTGATGCCAAATTGTGACCAACTGTAACGGTGTGTTACGCTGTGGTGTGACAATGCGTCACTTTAGTCCGCATGACTACTCGAGAGCTCTGCTCAGGGTCTGCAGATCTAAGGGCCAGGGAACAGCGCTGATCTCTAGGTGCATACACCGTATCGACTTCGACGGCTTTAACAACTCGCTGTCATTCGTTGATTGGGACCATACGTATCAAGAGTCTACACCATGCGAGAAGTGGGAACGGTTCAAAGACTTGTTTGTTCCTATGTTAAACTCAGTGGCCCCGCAACGCACCATCAAATTACGTAACTATAATGCTCCGTATGTGTCGGCCGATACACAGCAGCTGATGTCGGCCGATACACAGCAGCTGATGTCGGCCGATACACAGCAGCTGATGTCGGCCGATACACAGCAGCTGATGTCGGCCGATACACAGCAGCTGATGTCGCCGCCGAGCATTAGCTGACGGATCTAGTCGCGATGCGTATAGAGCGATAAACAGGGAGGTACGATCGGCGCTAAGGCGTGACAGCCGTGATCACCTACGGCAGCGCATGCGTGAGACAGGACGGTCTGGGCTCTGGCGCTGTCTCAAGCCTCAAGTGCACACACTCATCGGAATATATTTTGAGTTTTGTAAACGATTGCCCGGATTTGTTTAGTTCATAGCACATGTCATGAAGTTTATTTGTAACAATATCATCATTTTGTATGTTACATTTTCTTAATTCAGATCCTACTATTTTTGTCACCTAGACCCTAAAATGTTGCTGCGGTCTTTTTTGCATTTCATTAAAAAAGTAATTCTACACATTTACGATACTATCAGGGGCGTCGCCACCTGATAGTATGGGTCGGGGGGCAGCCCACCAGGATCGTTCCGCCCGGGGTCCACCGCCTCTTTTTCGTAGGATTTTAACATTAGCCCTGTATATGAGAGTGGTGACTAAACAATGGCCTCCCCCTCCCCCCTTCTCACACCCGGCGGCCCACCATTCAACATTTTGTGGCGATGCCCCTGGATACAATAAACTGGTTATTATTAGTATATTGCACACCTGCTTGACCGAGTAGTACTTTGACATAATTATTTTCACCTTAACACTGTTATCTTGCTTAAAATTACGAGTTGTGGATTTGCAACGCAATTAAATGCATTTTCTTTGAACTGCTTAAGAGACTCTAACCCAACAGCATTAATAACTTCAAGAAAGATAATGTAACTCTTGCATTGATACAGATGAGCTTCAACCCTATTTGTAACAGGCTCCTGGCTACCCCTATTTGTAACAGGGGGGGGGGGGGGGGGCGGATTCCGCCCCCCCTGGAGATCTCGAGATCTACCTGTCCGATTTTCAAAAATGAAACGGTGTTTGCTTCCCCTCAACACGATCTACATTTCTATATAATAAAACAATCTACATTTTGGATAGGGGGCAACAGGGGGACAAAAACTAAAAAAATTAGTGGTATTTTTGATCCAACATAGCTTTCATGTTTATCGACCGATTTTAACACAACTAATAAGAATCGATAGAGATTGAATTGGAAATTTATATATGATGGTGATGTTTGCAAATTCAAAAATCATAGGCGTGTGTAGGTCACTCAATATGGGGGTGAAGTAAATGCGTAATGAAACCATTTTTTTATGTTGTTTTTTGATAAATGAAATGGTATGTGATTGTGACATTAGAAAAACTGTTATAAATCATATTTTTTGCCATAGGCGGTACCAGGTTAGTGAAAAAGGGAGGTCAAATTTGGAAAAAATATTAACCGCAGACAAGTTGCTACCCAGCACTATAAATATGTTACTGATCGTAGATAGTTCCTTTTTGCATGTTGTATTTCATCATAGGCGTATCCAGGATCCACACTGGGGCGGCACAAGACCTTTTGATAAGTATATTATCCGCTATTATGATACTAACTAGTCAACAGTGACTATTTCACTACAACTTCAATTAATATTGCTTACCCCCCTTTTTACCCTACCTGGACTCGCCTCTTATCTTATAATCGTTCTTAGAGTAGCCTGTGGTGCGCGTTTCATCTGAAAACTACAGTATGTTATGTCATTGTACGCCCATGCCTCTAAGTTTCCTTGCAATAATATGACCCCCTTTCTTCCATTCCTGAACGCGCCTCTGCCAAAAATGACTGTATTCCCTTTTTTGGCCTCATATGTGCATATATCATTATAAGCTAAACGTCTATTGCGCCGTTATCGCTGGCATATCGTCATCACCATGCCAGTCACCCCCTTTTTCATGTGCCTGAACACGCCCCTGAAACTCTATATGTAATAAATTATGCAAATAATGGAAGCATAAGCTATCTTTTACATCTTGATAGCTATAAATGTCCCTTACATCGCTCTATTGGCGTCCCGCCAAGCATTGAATACTTCCTGGAAACCCCCACCCCCTTTTCAAGCCCCTGAAACCGCCTCTGCCATGCAATTTTTATGATATTTCATTAACATCAACTAATTTGCACTTGTTGCAATCACCGTAAACCGATGTAACGCCTTCATACTTGAGGCAGTTAGGAAGAAACCCATGAAGGTCGCATTTCCGTATTATCGCCAAATGTCGACTCCGAACCCACCCAAAACTGTGCCCTGGAACCGCCTCTGTCCAGGTTAAGAACTCAAAATTTTGACTCCAAATGCGGTATTCAATTCTATGAAAAGTCCCAAAATTTCATGGGCCTGCTCTCAGCCGTTCTGGAGATATCTGCGAAAAACATGAGGGGGGGGGGGGGGCGGAATCCGCCCCCCCCCCCTGTTACAGATGAGCTTAATATGGTACCATGTAAAGCGACACATACAAATATGATATTTGTATTTGAATTTCATTTTACAATAAAGTAGTAAAGCAACAATAAAGAAGCTTTTCATGAACATAGAACACCTGGTGTCCAGTGCGGGTGACAATTCAAACGTTTCTCACTCAAAGACACGTCTGAAATTTTCACCAACAGGTGGCAGCAGCAGCACCCCTGGAAGGCTTCACCACGACTTGACAGCGGCCAGACCCTAGTAGCCGTGGCCGGCATAGGCGGCGGCGGAGTAGTCGTAGCCGGCGTAGGCGGCGGGGTGGCCGTAGCCAGCGTAGGTGGCGGGGTGGCCGTGGCCAGCGTAGGTGGCGTGGTGGCCGTAGGCGAGGGGGGCGGCCACGTGGGCGGTCCTGACGGCGGTGACGGCGTGGTGCACGATCGGCTGCACCACCGGCTGCACCACCTCGGTGGTCTCCACCACGGGCGTCACCGCGTACGGCACGGCGTACGGCACCGGCCGCCTCACCGCCACCGGCCTGGCCACCGGCACCGGCACGTCCACCTTCTTGTAGGTGACCTCGGGCACGGTGCGGGTGATGTGCGGCTGGATGCGGGTGACGGGACGGCCGGCCGCCGTGATGGCCGTCTTCTTGATCAGCGCATCCAGACCGGGCGACAGGCCGTTGTCGGGCAGAGGGGCCGGCACGGCAGCGTTCACGTTGTAGGTGATGGCGTGCGGCGCAGCGTCGTAGCCGTAGGCCGGGACGGCGCCGTAGGTGGCGGCCAGACCGGCGTAGCTGCCAGACCGGTGTGGCGCGGCGATAGCCACAGCCAGCAGGGCGCTGAGAACGACCTGGAAGACATAGGTACGGGTCAGTAATATTCAAACATTTAAAGTGGGACTTGGTAAAGTGCATTCGTAGAAAACAGCTATTCGGTGATCTTGTAAACGAGCTTGACTTTTTCGGCTCCATACTTTATTTGTTGTTAGACTACCGATTTTGGACACTTTTCAGCGTTCCGTTTTTTCCGTATATGTTTCCGTTTTCAGAATTATTCATAAGATTTGCGTTAAAATGATAAATTAGGGGATTAATGAATTAAATCAAGGGATTGGTGCAAAGGCCTAGAAGAACATACTAGCATAAAACCAAGACTTCTTCAGTCTGTCCTAGGAAACTCACCAGGGGGTTCATGATTGTAGAGTTGTTTGAGTGAGTGTCGTCTGTTCAGAGTCCGCTGGTTTTATACCGTCTGCCGAGATTGACCCTGGCCGCCGAGCGGGGAGCCAATCAGAGAGCCCGCACGTCCAGCAGACCACGCCCAGCGTAAGACGCGGACAAGGCATCGCATCTCCACTTCTGTCTCTGCCTGTATACGATACGTATAGCTACAAGCAAGCTATGCGTGCATAGCTAAGCAAGGATGCTAAGCAGCTCGATGGTCGTCGTTCCTCTTATTCCGATGCCGTGCCAAAAATGACTTTTATCTGACTTTTGATTAAATTACCGATTTCTGTTGCCGAATACGCGCTGATTAGATCGAAGTTGTGGAGTACAAAGGCTTATGTTGAATGTGAATAATATTTTGATTTGAGTTTGGGAGATCCAAGAGAGATTAATGGGATTTAACGCGCGCCCTGAAGGGCCTCTGATAATTACACGCACTGAATGGGTCGGATTTCGCACCTCTCCCCTAAGATCTTGGATAAGGGGTACAATGACGATATTTGTAGGGTAGGGGGTTCTGTAAAAATTCTTGTTTGTGAAAATTTTCTTGACATGAGGTCAATATCTTCTCGGTCAAATCAGATCAAATAATTTTATTTGCTTGTTTTGCGTTCCTTGGCTTGATATTGTTATTGCACGCAGTGATTGCATGTATGTACCACAAAATGAGCTCAAATGATTTGTTGGAAAGTCTAATGATACAACAGGGACGATAGAAGTTGTATTTCACCTTAGGTCATATACATATCAACATATAATTGCGATATTCTTGGAGACATATTTAAGCTTTTTTACTTCTATGTTCAATAACATTCATTCAATTAATTCAATTGATTCAATTCCTTCAATTCATTCAATTCATTCAATTCATTCAATTCATTCAATTCATTCAATTCATTCAATCTTTTCAAGTTCAAATTCAATTTGCAACGGCTTTCTTCCGTAGTTCTTGCGGATATATACAGATACAAAGAATTGTGATAAAAACAACCAAAGAAAAGGAACATTGTACACGTTTCTGCTAGAATAAAGCTATTTAAATGATATTTTTATTTTTACATTTGTTTCTATATAGCTAAATATTCGTTATTATTCAACTCGACCTGGATAAATATAAATACAAACTGTTAGCATGTTGTTACTTGTCACGGATACCACATTATGTTTCTTTTTGGAAAATGTGCTAAGATACGTAAAAGTGTTTTAACCCTCGCCCTACGGGGGTCCTAAAACAACCCCACCCCTTGAGGTTTTTCTTGCATAACTTTTGAGACTTGCGATCCTTTTGAGATCCTGCTGAAATTATCAGTACCTAATTATGCAACAATTATACGTATGCTGTAAAATTTGCATTGAAATTGGAGAAATTAGGTAAATAATGATGTTTTGATGACGTCATATTGGTGGAAAAACGGATACATGTTTGCAAAAATTGTAGAAAACAGAGTTTTGAAGCAAATTGCAAACGCAATTAAGCAAAGATATTAAATGTCATTTTCTTTGCAATGTCAAACTCGGATTTTCGCAATTTTTTTTTTTGACCCCCAAAATGAACAAAAAAAATCTTTTTGTGTGAAAAATCACAACAAAATAAATGTTTCAAAGATGTAAAAAAAACGGAATATATGTGAGAGAACTGAGTATGAACAATACTTAAGCCAAATTTCAAAGAAATATCTCTTTTTTGACTGAGTGGTGGCTCTCTAAGAGTAAAAAATGCATGACGTAATTTTTTAAATAACTTTTTGAACTTGTTTTACCAGATAGGAATACAAAAGTTACCTTTTCTGTATTTTGGAGACGAAACTAATCTAGGAACATGCCTTTTTATTTACATTTATCAATTTCTCATTTTTAGGTTTTCTGACGGAGCAAAATCGCTGTTTTGGACGTGGTTAATCGAGGTCATTCACTTGACCTGGAAGGTCACTCGTTGACCCGAAACCTAAAAAGTGCATACCGTTAGATTCCAAACATGACAGGTAACATGTTGATTCTTACCGCGTTGCTCCATGTTGCTTGGTTTGGAAGTTACCAGGGGGTGGGGGGTCTTTTTACGACCCCCTGTAGGGCGAAGGTGGAAAAATCTCCCGTAGGGCGAGGGTTAAAGTTTCATAGCTAATTGCAAACGTGTAGCTCATTACGAAATGTCCAACTGACGGTAAGGGGTAAACAACTCGCCAGTGATACGTGTTATCGGCACATCGGTACATCGGTACGGTACCTCAGTACATTCTCATCGGTACATTCGGTTCTCTGCCGTCTTCCCCAGCTCTCACCAACTTATATGCTCTGTTTCCCCTTTCGTTCTTCCTTTCCAGTACAAAGTATACAACAATATTGAAAGGTATGTGTACGTTAGAAACGGGGCGGACCACCATTAGCCGGGACCATGAGCCGGAAACGAGAGACCGTCAATCTGACCCTGGTCTGATGACGTCTCCAAACGCCAGATGTTCTCGGCTCCGGCCTACGGCGGAGGGCGGGGCCAGTCGGCGGGACCACGCCCCACGGCTGCCGACACCGTATAAAGCCGGCCGCCGCCGCCACACCGACATACACATCCGACGTGTCTCACAGCTCAGCAACATGTTCAGACTGGTAAGTTCATCGCCTCTAGAAACCACCGTCATGTGTGCAAATTCAGACTTGTATTCAATTCAATCAATCAACTCAAGTTACTTCCGTCGTGTGGTCAGCCTCTAGACTTGTATTCTATTCAATCAATCAACTCAAGTTACTCCCGTCGTGTGGTCAGCCCTTCGGGTACTGATAAGGATCAGGATTCACCACCAGACCGTACGCTAGCTGAGATGCAAGTTTAGTATCTAGACATTCGTGTTAGCATACCGTTACCCAGTCTAAGTAAACAATTTGCATCACAGCTAGCGTACAGTGTGCCGCGAACCCTGTTCGTTGAACAGAAAATCAAGTGTACCGATGAGAATGTACTGAGGTACCGTACCGATGTTCCGATGTACCGATAACACGCGTATTACTGGCGAGTATTTACCCCTTAGGACCCGAAAGGCTGATCACACGACGGGAGTAGCTTGAGTCGATTGGTTGAGTTAAATACAAGTCTGTGTGCAATGCATCTACCTTTGAATTGGCGTTAGTTTCTTGGGGGCCGGGTGGCTCAGATGGTAGAGCGTTGGGCTCGGAATCCAAGGGTTCATTGTCGATTTGGTGATGGGAGAATTAGCGTTCTTACCAGAGATGAGGGACTCGTGCGTAAATCTGACGGTCGGTTCCTGTTCTCAGGTGGTTCTCGCTTGCGTGCTGGCGTGCGCCTGTGCCGCCCTCCTGCCTCTGGGCTACTCTAGCCTCGGCCACGCTCACCCCGGCCTCGGCTACGCTCACCCCGGTCTCGGCTACGCTCACCCCGGTCTCGGCTACGCTCACCACGGCCTCGGCTACGCTCACCACGGCCTCGGCTACGCTCACTCCGGCCTGGTCAACCCGGCCCCGCTGGCCTACAGCGCTGTCCCGCTTGCTGCGCCGGCCACCTACTCGGCGGCTGCCTTCCCCAGCTACGAGACCGTCAGCCACACCGTCGACGTCACCCACGAGCCCGTGGAGCAGCACGGCTACGTCGTCAAGTACTAAGCCGCCCCCACCTGGACTGGTCCCCTCCCGCCCTCTTCCCTATCTCCATCTGTCCCTCTCCCTCTCTCCTCTCTGCTGAGATGATCAGACTGAGCTGCCGCCGAGTGCCTGCCTGAGTGCCGTCGAGTGCCTGCACCGAGTGCCTGCTGACGCGTGAGAGCTGACCCGTGTCTGACCTGTCTGCCGAGTCTTCTGAGCCGGGCCGCCGGCTCTGACGTCAGCGTCACGTGACGAGTGACGTCATCAGTCGTGGTCGGTCCCCGGACACGTCGAATGTGTATTTTTGATACGAAATATATTGTGATTGTATTTGACGTGTTTTCCGAGGTACTTGGATATATGTAGTGAGTCATTTTGTTTTCATGTAGTCAACACCGAAGGAACAACGATAACAATCCAACAAATACGCACAGCACATTGCTGAACATTGAAATACACAGCAACACAACTGCATGGGACGACGGTGATACATTGCTGAGCAAATGTCATGTGATAAACACACTAAGGCTGCTGATGAGTTTGTATCTGGTGGCGTTTGACCCTCGCCCTACGGGGGTCCTAAAACGACCCCCCGTGATTTTTCTTTCATAACTTTTTAGAAATGTTGCGCATCTTGCTGACATTTTCATTACCTAAGTATGCAACCATTGTGCGTATGCTGTTTAAATTTAATTGAAATTGGTTGAGAAATTAGGGAAATAATGATGTTTTGATGACGTCATGTTGGTGGAAAAACGATAAATGTTTGCAAAATCGTAGAAAACAGAGTTTTGAAGCAAATTTCAAACGCAATTAAGGAAAGATATAACATGTCATTTTATTTAAACTGGCAATCTCGGATTTTCACAATTTGGGGTTTTTGACCTCCAAAATGAAAAAAAAAATGTTGAAAAAATGACCACAAAGTCAAAATTTTCAAAGATGTTAAAAAGCCGGAATATATTTGAGAGAACCGAATATGAACAATACTCTTACCAAATTTCAAAGAAATATCTTCTTTTTTTTTGACTTAGCGATGGCTCCCTAAGTGTAAGAAATTCATGACGTCAATCAATCAATCAGTGTATTAAAAACCATCCACGAGGTGGCTATTCTGGTTTCATGTCAGTGTTACAAATAATATACAAAATACGATAAAAACGAGTACACTTCACTACACTACATCGGTAAAATCACACTTCGCATAGCGGTCTTAAAACCATCCAATGAATGGGCGGCACAAGCTTGTGGTGGCAGGCGGTTCCAGACAACTGCAGCCCGATACGAAAAAGTCCAGACAACTGCAGCCCGATACGTCATTTTTTTTAATAACTTTTTGGACTTTTTTGACCAGATACGAATACATATTTACCTTTTCTATATTTCTGAGACAAAACTGATCTATAAACATGTCTTTAGATTTACATTTATCAATTTCTCATTTTGAGTTTTCTGACAGAGCAAAATCGCTGTTCTGGACGTGGTCGATCGAGGTCATTCACTTGACCTGGAAGATATCTCGTTGACTCGAAACCTAAAAATTGCATACCGTTAGATTCCAAACATGACAGGCAACATGTTGGTTTTTACTGCGTTTCTCTATGTTTCTTGGGTTGGAAGTTAACAGGGGGTCGTCGTTTTAGGACCCCCGTAGGGTGAAGGTGGTGCAAAAAAAAACTCCCGTAGGTCGAGGGTTAAAACATTTTGTACTACTCCAATGTACCTCGTTTTGCTATCGTTTTCTTTTTAATGATTACTTATGTCGCAATACATCAGTCGAAAATAAGAGTATCAATAATTTATTTATCAACAATATGATTCCTCACGCAGAAACGACAAATACAAAATATGAAGGAAGCAATCTTTGAACGTTTCGGTGTCGGAGTTTGCAAAAGGTAGAAGTGAAAACGCACTGATGAAAAAAAAATATTGCCTCTGCAACACAACATGACATAATTAATGATTCCACTTGCTCTCTAGTTTAAAACTTATGCCGTAAATAATGATTTTTAGGGAAACTAAAAGTGTTTAACCAAAACTGTTTACCATGTAGTGAAATAACTTACTGAAGCAGTCCAGTATGTACCAAATGTTACTATTGATACATACTGGATTATATAGCGACAAGCGCGAAACGGCGTTAGATAACTCGAGACAAGCTCAATCGAAAGTATTTGGTCTTTTTTTTAGGTCAGGTTAATATTGAGGTCACCAGAGGTCATCAAATGTCAGATTTCCCAGTTTTAGAATTTCGCTCAAGAAGCCCCCAAATATCTCTGGAACTATGATAGCTAGGAACAAAAGAAAAATATTTGAAAGCTCTTGAAATATGCAATCACCTTAACTGTCCTCAGATTTGAGCTCAGGTCAAAAGTTTAGGCTGCAGAGGTCATCAAATGTCAAAAAGGTTATTTTTTGGCAAAACTATTTTTCGCAAATAAGTTTTTACCTAATAAAGATAAAGCAATACGTTTGACGCTGTCGTGTTTGTCGCGTCAAGGCACTTCGAATCAAATTCATGTTGATCAGGTTAGGTCAACTTATAAATTTGACCTCAGGTCAAGGTCAAGTGGTGACCCAAGTAGGTCATGCTGCACATTGGGAGACGTGTCTCGAAGAGGTAAACACATTGGTACCGTTTTCACTTCTCTATTTACCTTTAATATGTCGATAGTTATTGACGAAAAAGTGTTGGCGGTGACGAAATTGACCCGACCTAAGATCACCGATGTTATAAATCCGAGATAAACAAGTTTTAGGTATCTATGACCTTATGAAATCTTCAAAGTTTGAAGCCGATCATCTGCCTTAACCCTATTTGTAACAGGGGGGGATACAGGGGGGATTCCCCCCAACCCCCTCATGTTTTTCCAAGATATCTCCCGAACGGCTAAGACCAGACCCATGAAATTTTAGGACTTTTCCTAGAATTAAATTCCGCATACGGAGTCAAATTTTTGTGTTCTTAACCTGAACAGAGGCGGTTCCAGGGCACATTTTTGGGAGGGTTCTGCGGCGACATTTGGCAATATTACGGAAATGCGATCTTCACGGTTTCTTCCTAACTGCCTCAAGTATGAAGGAGTTACATCGGTTTACGGTGATTGCATCAAGTGAAAATAAGTTGATGTTAATGAAATATCATAAAGGTTTCATGGCAGAGGCGGTTTTTAAGGGTCTGGTGAGGGAGGGGGGGTTCCATGAAGTATTCAATGCTTGGCGAGAAGCCAATAGAGCGCTGTAAGGGGAATTTATAGCTATCAAGGTGTAACAGATAGTTTTCCTTCCATTATTTGCATAATGTATTACATATAGCGTTGCAGGGGCGTGTCCAGGCACATGAAAAGGGAGGTGACTGGCCTAGTGATGACGATATGCTAGCGATTACGGCGCAATAGACGGTTGGTTTATAATGGTATATGCACATATGAGGCCAGGAGAGGAAATACAGCAATTTTTTGCAAAGTCACGTACAGGAATGGAAGAAAGGGGGTCATATTATTGCAAGTAAACTAAGAAGATGCATGGGCCTACAATGACATAACATACTGCAGTTTTCGGATTAAACATGCACCACAGGGTACTCGATGAACGATTATAAGATAACAGGCGAGTCCAGGTATGGTAAAAAGGGAGGTAAGCAATGTGAATTGAAGTTGTAGGTGAAATAGTCACAGTTGACTAGTTAGTATCATAATAGCGGATACTATACATATCAAAAGGTCTTGCGCCTTCCCAGTTTGGATCCTGGATACGCCTATGATAAAGTGCAACATGCAAAAAGGATTTATCTACGAGCAGTAACTTATTTATAGTGCTGGGTAGGAACTTGCCTGCGGTTACTATTGTTGTCCTTTTTGACCTCCCTTTTTCACTGACCTGGTACCGCATATGGCAAAAAAATATGTTTAATAACTGTTTTTTTTCTAATGTCACAATAACACACCATTTCATTTATATATAAAAACATAAAAAATGGTTTAAATTACGCATTTACTTCACCCCCATATTGAGTGCCCTGCACACGCCTATGATTTGTGAATTTAAAAAAGTAATCGTCTCATATTAATTTCCAATTCATTCTCTATCGATCCCCATTGGTTGCGTTAAAATTAGTTGATAAACATGACAGCTGTGTTGGATCACAAGTACCTCTAAAATTTGTAGTTTTTGCCCCCCTGTTGCCCCCCTATAAAAAATGGATTTTTTTTAAGAAATGTAGATCATGTTGAGAGGAATAATATGCTGTTTGATTTGTGAAAATCGGACGGGTAAATCTCGAGATCTCCGGGGGGCGGAATCCGCCCCCCTCTTACAAATAGGGGTAGCCAGGAGCCAAATAGGGTTATAGTGTGGCTGCGGTACTACTGCAAACGTTTTGGAGGTGGCGTCATCACGTGACCTGGTCTGGTGACCTGACCTCAGATGACACGAGGTCAATAATTTTACATAATGTGGGTAGTTAATTTTCAAACAGCTATGCAAGAAACAGCGGCGCGCAGCCCAGCCGTTTTTATGCTATCCTCGGAAAACCAGAGGGGTGTGCAGATTTCGCCGCCCCCCCCCTCCAGGGCGCGTGTTAAGTGCATACGCTCATCGGAATATATTTTGAGTTTTGTAAACGATTTCCAGGACAGAGGTGCATAATCTTACGCACTCGCCCATGTGCGAAGGTGACAGTTTTCGCCAAAACGATGGCATTTTGTGACATATTTCGATGAATAGGTGATCAGAGGACAATATAGTTATTCTTCAGAAAAGTTGGTAATTGGTCACTAATCAATGAATATTGGTGAAAACTAATTATTTTTGGTTCCATGATATATTCAATCTCAGCTACACGAATGGTAAAGGAATTCCCTAGGGGTCCAAAACTCGATGTTTGCAAAATCTGCAAAGCTCTGCAAAATCTTACCCTCGCGGCAGGTGGCCCACTGGCCGCGTGGGTAAGATTTTGCAGAACTTTGCAGATTTTGCAAACATCGAGTTTTGGAGCCGTAGGGAATTTCTTTACCATTCGTGTAGCTGAGATTGAGTATATCATGGAACCAAAAATATTCCTTCAACATTGTGACATTCACACAGTTTGTCAACATCGATTGTCACAAAGGTGACAATATGACTGAAGCCTTTTTAAGTTTTGATACCGATCCTAACATATTTGTCACATTGCCCCTAAAATGTTGCTGTTGCATTTTTCGCATTTAATTTAACCCTCGCCCGGGTAGGGCACAATCACTACGTGTTCGGGTAGGGGGGTTACGACCTCCCCCCTTAGCGTTTCGCCCCTAATTAAGGTAGAGCTTCGATTCTAAAACGAGCGTGTTGCTTGTGACGACAGGAAGCCAATGATACCCGATTTGAAGGTCTTGGATCATTAGGTCACATCTGAGGTCATGTCAATGACCCAAAAGTCATCAAAATTGAAAATACGTATACATTGAATTTTATCGAGCAAGAATCGTGAATGAGAATATCATAAGGCTTAATATGTGTCAAATTCGTAATCAGCGTCACAAAATGTCCTAAAAACTGCAAAATTCCAAAAAGGTCATGTCAGGTCATCTGAGGTCAGTGACCTCGGTTGACCTGTGGATATGCATGACCCCAATGGAACATATAATTATCTCAAATGGATCCCAAATTTGAAATAAGCGTCACAAATTGTCCTAGAAACCGCCAGAAGCCCAACAAAATTCATCTGAGGTCATCGGAGGTCAATGACCTCAGTTGACCTCTGAAAAGGTCGGTCGAGGTTACAATCTCAGTGGAAACCACAACTGTGACCTGAAAACACCTTTGCATATGCTTCTGAACAACAAACACTCGGAAACTGCAGAAGTTACAAGCATCGATCTGCGGGACGCCAGTTGCGCCTGACATGACCTTGAGAAACAGGTCAGTCAAACAGGGTTAATGAATCTAGAAAGGTCATTATACACATTTCGGATGATATAAACTGGTTATTAGGAGTATATTGGACACCAACTTGACAGAGTTCTACTTCTGGCATAATTATTTTAATCTTATTCCTGCTTTCTTGTATATAATTTCGAATTGTCAATTTGCAACGCACATAAATGCATTTTTATTATACTAACAATCCATAATAATTTGGCCAGCCACCGAGACTCCAGTACGAGGCAGGGTGCATTGCTTGCTATAATATCTTCCATGTCGCTGGGGGCGGACTGAAGCCCTGCCAGGCGGCCTGAAGAGACCCAGCGTTCGGAGATAAGTCCGCTCCAGGCCGCTCCAGTCTAGCCCAGTCCGGTCCGGGAGTCCGGAATGTTCCGGGGCGGGCTCCGACAGTCCGGGATGTTCCGGGGCGGGCTCGGACGGTCTGGGATGTTCCGGGGCGGGCTCGGATGGTTCGGAATGCGCCGCGGGGCCCGCGTGCCGACCGCACCTCTGTGGAGGACGCCGGAGTTGAGTTCCGGCCACACCCATCACCGGTCCCCCCCACCGGTCCCTCCGCGCGCCGGACCCCCGTCCCACTCCTCTGCAGGCCGCAGACGGGAAAAAGTTAGCAAAATTGTTGCACAGGTATCTACCTACGATAATTTGTGCTGCGAAAGCAAGATAGAAAATCAGACATGTGCGGTGATGCTTTCAAAATGTATTTTTGTTCCGTGCTGTCTGGCACATCATGAATTGAAAAGTTGTATTTATCATAAAGTAAGTATGTGTAGTTTTATTTTCAGGTCTGTGAGCGTTACAGTGAGGGAGGGACTGGGGCCGGAGGACGGGGGGGAGGGTATGGCCTTCGTTGTCGACGCCAATTACCGCCGCGATAACATCACTAGACGGAACTAATGGACAGGTGGATAACAACACAGCGGGGAGGAGGGTGGCGGACGTATTGCACATGGCAAAACAGACGGATGTCTTGCTGCAAAAAGTAACGAGCGTTAATAGAAGTCCGATGCAAAGTAGATAAGGTCACTTAAACTCTGGCAATGGGCTACATCTTATAGGCATATAGGCATCTACATCTACATCTAATTACTTATAGGCAATGGGCTACCTAGATACCAGGTACCCCATTACCCTTCTGTGAAGTCATATGGTGGCTTAGGCAAAGCTGTCCTTCTAGACAAGTTAAACCCCTTATTGGGTCGGGAACCGAGGGGGGCGTTATTAGCGTCATTTACTAATGTGAAAGAGCACTTCAAGCCTCGCCTTGAGTTAAACAGGACATGCCAGGGACAGCGACCCAGGTAGCCGTCCTTCGCAGGCCGCCGGCAGTCACGTGACCGGGCGGGTCAGCGGGGGCCGGCCGAGCGCAAGGCCGGCGGGTCGTGGCCGCAAGATACCACCACCATATGGAAGACAGGGTTGTGGCCGCAAGGTACCACCACGATAGGCAAGACAGGGTTGTAGCCGCAAGATACCACCACCATAGGGAAGACAGGGTCGGGGCCGCTGATACCACCACCATAGGGAAGACAGGGTTGTGGCCGCAAGATACCACCACCATAGGGAAGCCAGGGTTGTGGCCGCAAGATACCACCACCATAGGGAAGCCAGGGTTGTGGCCGCAAGATACCACCACCATAGGGAAGACAGGGTTGTGACCGCAAGATACCATCACCATAGGGAATACAGGGTTGTGGCCGCAAGATACCAGCACCATAGGGAAGACAGGGTCGTGGCCGCAAGATACCAGCACCATAGGGAAGACAGGGTTGTGGCCGCAAGATACCACCATCATAGGGAAGACAGGGTTGTGGCCGCAAGATACCACCACCATAGGGAAGACAGGGTCGTGGCCGCAAGATACCACCATCATAGGGAAGACAGGGTTGTGGCCGCTAGATACCACCACCATAGGGAAGAAATGCGACTGAAGTTAATTACAAACGTTCGAAACAATATCCTGTATTTTCACATCAGCGATTATCATCTGCCAAAATAATGTGTTAAATGACCTTTCAGGCAAATAACCCGCGCCCCGCTCGGGGTGGTAAATTTTACCCCCCCCCCCCTCCTGGATTTTCTCAATAACCTAGAAACTGTAAGAGCTAACGACGTCAAACTTGCAGTTCCTTATGCTGCATCAATTGTACGTCTTCGTACAAAATATCACTAAAATTAACCCTATTTGTAACAGGGGGGGGGGGGGGCGGATTCCGCCCCCCTCATGTTTTTCGCAGATATCTCCAGAACGGCTGGGAGAAGGGCCATTAAATTGTTGGACTTTTCATAGAATTGAATACCGAAGTTGGAGTCAAAATTTTGAGTTCTTAACCTGAACAGAGGCGGTTCCAGGGCCCAGTTTTGGGTCGGTTCGGAGGCGAAATTTGGCGATAATACGGAAATGCGATCTTCACGGTTTCTTCCTAACTGCATTAAGTATAAATGAGTTACATCGGTTTACGGTGATTGCAACAAGTGCAAATTAGTTAATGTTGATGAAATATCATAAAAATTGCATGGCAGAGGCGGTTTCAGGGGCTTGAAAAAGGGGGGGGGGGGGTTCCAGGAAGTATTCAATGCTTGGCGGGAAGCCAATAGAGCGATGTAAGGGGCATTTATAGCTATCAAGATGTAAAAGATACCTTCTGCTTCCATTATTTGCATAATTTATTACATATAGAGTTTCAGGGGCGTGTTCAGGAACATGAAAAGGGGGGTAACTGGCATGGAGATGACGATATGCAAGCGATAACAGCGCAATAGACGTTTAGCTTATAATGATTTATGCACATATGAGGCCAGAAAAGGGAATAAAGTCATTTTTGGCAGAGGCGCGCTCAGGAATGAAAGAAAGGGGATCATATTATTGCAAGGAAACTAAGAGGCATGGGCGTACAATGACATAACATACTGCAGTTTTCGGATGAAACACGCACCACAGGCTACTCTACGAACGATTATAAGATAATAGGCGAGTCCAGGTAGGGTAAAAGGGGGTAAGCAATGTCAATTGAAGTTGTATGTGAAATAGTCACTGTTGACTAGTTAGTATCATAATAACGGATAATATACTTTTCAAAATATCTTGCGTCGCCCCAGTTTGGATCCTGGATACGCCTATGATGAAGTGCAACATGCAAAAAGGAACTATCTACGATCAGTAACATATTTATAGTGCTGGGTAGCAACTTGTCTGCGGTTAATATTTTTTTCCCAATTTACCTCCCTTTTTCACTAACCTGGTACCGCCTATGGGCAAAAATATGATGTATAACCGTTTTGTTTAATGTCACAATCACATACCATTTCATTTATCAAAAAACAACATCAAAAAATGGTTTTATTACGCATTTACTTCACTCCCATATTGAGTGACCTGCACCCGCCTATGATTTGTTTATTTTCAAATGTCACCGTCATATATTAATTTCCAATTCAATCTCTATCGATTCCTATTAGTTGTGTTCACATCGGTCGATAAACATGAAAGATATGTCGGATCAAAAATACCACTAAAATTTGTAGTTTTTGCCCCCCTGTTACCCCCTATCCAAAATTTAGATATTTGTATTATTTATAAATGTAGATCGTGTCGAGAGGAACCAAACACCGTTTCATTTTTGAAAATCGGACGGGTAGATCTCGAGATCTCCGGGGGGGGGGGGGGCGGAATCCGCCCCCCCCTGTTACAAATAGGGGTAGCCAGGAGCCTGTTACAAATAGGGTTAAGGTAGCACTTTGGAAGATAATTACGCTTTAATCACGTCATGTCATGCCATTTTTGGTGGAAGAACGATAAATGTTTGAAAATTCGTAGAAAATCGAGTTTTGATGCAAATTGCAAATGAAATAAGTGAAAAGAAGGGAAATGAAGTTTTCTTTAAACTGTCAATCTCGGATTTGCCACATCTTGGGTTTTCGACAACAACCAAAAATGGGAAAGATAAATTGGGGAATCATTTTGCAAGATAATTTGTTTTAAAGATATTAAAAACGGAATATATGTTAGAGAACCACGTATGGTCGATACACAAACAAAATTTTAAAGCAACATCTTTATTTTGGACTGACTTATGGTTCCATAAGTATAAGTAAATAATTACGTAATTTATTTAAGTTACTTTTTTTTGCTTTTAGTAACCAGATAAAGGCATATACATACCACCGCTGTATTTCTGTGACAACGTTGCTCTAGCAACATGCCTTTTTATTTGGATTAATCAATTGTAAATTTTTGTCCTTATGGTGAGTTGACCTTGACCTGAGGGCCATTATGAAGGGTCAGGTAGTAAAAATGGCTACTACTATATAACTATACGTGTAAAATAGCCCATACATGTGTCGCATGGCTTTCATAGACCTGAGGCCTGTTGTGTCCTGACCTTGACCTTGATCTTTGCTTACCAGTAAGACGCCGAAGTTGGCGATTAACGAGCGAGCGCAAAGAAAATGTATGGTGAATTTCAACTCCATCGGGCAAGTAGTTTCTGAGATACAAAAAGGGTGCGCACGTGCGCACGAGCAGAAGCACTCCACCCTGACTTGTGGGTTATTGCGAGGAAACACCTATCAACACCCCTCACGCGGCACGCGCCACGCGCAGTGGTAGTCATCCACGTGAGTCGGCACTGGTTTCAAACAGGGTAGGTTGGATAGGGCTGCTCAGCAAAGAAGCCCGCTTGTCAATCGGACGTGCGGTTGCAGAGATATTAGCTTGTCAAAAGCGTCGCCACGGGCCGGGCATGGTCGGGTCGCTCATATGAATATTTTTCCCATATACCACGGAAAGACGAGCGAGCGCTTCGCGCTCGCTCGTAACAATTCCACTTTTGCTTATACGGGAGATGCATTTTACCTTTGAGAACACCTTGTGCGATAATAATCGCAATCTAAAGCTTTGGTTGGAAAGTATGGTTGACAAACTCAAATACCTCAATTTTGACATTTGACCTGATCGTGACCTGACATGTGACCTTATTTTAAGAATTTCATATGTGCATTATATTGGTCTCCTTGGGAGCTTTCGATCGCCACCTTGCGCGTTCCGCTACGGTCATTGGCTCGGCAGATACCAGGGGGTAATTTACCCCCCCCCCCCAGCGGGAGGGGGGGGGGGGGGTAAATTCCCCCTGGATTTACCCCCCTGGAGACCCCAGCGGGGCGCGTTCGGCTGGATACCCCAGCGGGGTGCGGGTTAAGGATGTTCATCCAGTGACCAATAATACATTATATGTAGAAATAATCTACTAATCGTAATTTGATAATGAACTGGAGAGCACAGACAATAAGTTATTTATCGATACCAGTTTTGGAAGTGGATTTAACGGTGTCGAGAAGCTCTGTCTTCCGGATCCGTCTACCCACCAGACACCCCCCCCCCCCCAATCACGCAGCGCCTGAGGGGGAGGAGGGGCTGGACCGAACACATCCTCGCTCGGGAGTGAGGCGGAGACCCGCCCTGCTCTGACGACCTTCACCGTCCACCGATGACGTCACCAGCCGAGGACCGCCGACAGTGACGTCACAGGTGCTCTGTATAAAGCCGCCGACCGCCGGCCGATAGACATTCTCCTCTGCAGACTCACCCAGCCAGCATCATCATGAAGCTGGTAAGCTCGCCTCATAAACTCGGCATGGAACATAAAGAAGAAGCGTCAACATGGAGCTAGTTGTCAAATGCAATGAAATAAGCAGTATCTTGATTTTCTTACACGAATAGAGCTGGCTGAGTAGTATATGTTTTAATATTTTTAAGGATGTTTCTCGATGATATGTTAATGTTTCGTGCGTTATTTGCGCTAGTTGTTAACAGTGCCCTGCTTGCTGTTTCAGTTCGTTGCCCTGTGCGCCACTCTGGCCTGCGCCAGCGCCGGTCTGGTCGCTCCCGCCACCACCTTTCTGCGGGCCCCCAGCCACGACTCTGCCGTCATCCAGAGCCACAGGTTCGGCGGCAACTTCGCCTACCGGACGGACGAGGCGCACGCCTACGCCGCCGTCAGCCCGGTGGTGGCGACCGTGCGCAAGGCGGTCGGTGTCTCCTACACCCATGGCGCTCCCATCGTCAAGTCCACCACCGTGGAGCACCCGGTGACCTACGCCGCTGCCCCTGTCGTCAGCTACGCCGCTGCCCCTCATGCCGCCTACGCCGCTGCCCCTGTCGCCACTTACGCCGCTGCCCCTCATTTCGCCTACGCCGCTGCCCCTCATGCCGCCTACGCCGCCTACGCCACGGCCCCTCATGCCGCCTACGCCGCCGCCCCCGCCTACGGCTACGCTGGTCTGGGCTACAACTACGGCCTGGATCTGCCCCTGAGCTTCGAGAAGGTCGAGGAGGCTGAGGCTGAGGCCGAGCCCGCCGTCGAGGCCGCGGAATAAACTGTCCGTCAGGTGTCGCCCCTTCCCTTCCCTGACGTGTTGCAGTCTGCTGGACAAAGCTGCCTGGCTGGTCCAGCAGAGGCTACACGTGGGTAACGAACTCGTCTGATGTTTGCTGAAAATCCCGCCAGATGTCAGGTGTGATCTGCAGAGTGAATCATTGCAAGTATTTTATGCATACATCATATAATGTATATTCTTCTGTGTGCACATCATTGCTCATCAACTGTGAATAATACACTTATTGCTTGTATGAAACGATGTTCTTTGATTGATTTAAATCTTCCAAAATATATTTCAATAATTCATTTAAATACGGATTATATGGTTTTCAGAAGAACACGAATCAGCTATGAAGGCGTGCCATGCGATACTCGAGAGAAAGTTTTAGAGACAAGCAAGGTCTGACCCGAAGAGGTCGCCGGAACCATGGCTTCCAAGACCAGTGACAAATCGGCCGAAAATTAGCTCATTCTCTCATGATTTCTCATGATTTTTCATGTTTTTGTTTTCTTTCTTTCCGCTCATCGCTAACTCTTCTCGTCTGTTTGTTTGTTTGTTTATATATTGCTTCTTATCATAATTCACGTAATAAATGTTTTCTCATTGTAAAGACAATCTGAGAAACGATTACCAGGAAAATTAGTTTAAATATGTTGTTGACACAATCAAATGACATTCTGTGAGCTTTTGAAATCCTATTGAACTTTTGGGGCATTTTGTAAGTACACAGTTGACACAATCATAGCATTGCAACTGTTAAAATATGTAAAGTAATATCAAGCGATAACATTTGAGCAAATGAAAGGGATCAATCCATTAACACGCGCCCTGGAGAGGGGGGGGGGGGGCGAAATCCGCCCACCCCTCCAGTTTGTCAAGAAAAGCGTAAAAACGTCGGCGCGCAGCGCCGCCGTTTTTATGCACACCTGTTCAGAAATGAACTTCCCACATTATATACAAGTCTTGGCCTTGGGTCATCTCAGGTCAGGTCACCAGACCAGGTCACGTGATGACCTCAACTCCAAAACGTTAGCAGTAGTACCACAGCCACAGTTTTACGCCGATCGCTTTCAATCTTGCAGGACTTCATTAGGTCATAGATACCGACAATTTAATTATCTGGGATTTATAATATCGGTGATCAGGTCAATTTTGTGACCGCCAACACTGTTGTGTCAATAACTATCGACATAATGCAAATAGAGAAGAGACAATGGTGCCAATGCGTTTGTCTCGTTGATACATGTCTCCCAATATGCAACATGACCAACTTGGGTCACCACTTGACCTTGACCTTAGGTCAAATTTCTCAGTTGACCTAACCTGGTCACCATGAATATGAATCAAAACACCTTGACAAGACAAACGCGATGGCGTAAACACTTTTGCTTGATCTTTTTTAGGTAAATAGTTATTTGCACAAAAAAAAACGGGTAAAAAAATCACCTTTTTGACATTTGATCACCTCTGGAGCCTAAACTATTGACCTGAGCTCAAATCTGAGGACACCTATGACGATTGCATTTTTCAAAGGAATTTCGATTTTTTTTTCTCGTTTGCAGCTAACTATCATAGTTCCAGAGATATTGGGGGGTGTTCGAAGCGAAGTCTTGAAAACTTGAAAATCTGACCCTTGATGACCTCTGGTGATCTCAATATTGATCTGAGAGAAAAAAATGAACGAAATACTTTCGAAAGAGCTTGTCTTGATCTATCAAACGTCGTTTTCCGCTTGTCGCTACGTTGCGTGGTTTTCGAGATCATAGGGGGGGGGGGGGGGGGCGAAATCTGCTCCCCTCCCCTCCAGGGCGTGGAATTATCAGAGGCCCTCCAGGGCGCGTGTTAACCCGCGTCTCGGTAGGCCTTTGAGACAACTTCGCCTTGGTGGGGGATACAAAATGAACTCACATTAAATCGAAGACTGAAATTGCTGGAAAGACTGACCGAAGACTAAAATTGCAGAAAAACACGAGTTCAGAATAGTAAGATGATAAAAGCGTTACGCGCATGGTGCCTCCCATGTTTTTCCTGGATCCGCCTATGCGCAAGATATCAAATTTAACAAATTACAGCATATAATGCCCACATGTGACGTTCATGTCGTCCCAAACAATCACTAACAGCACATATTTTTATTCCAGAAAATCCTCCCATTTTACATTCCCTGAATACGCCTATTTTTGTATTTTTTTTTGTCTTTTGATTTATTAAAGACCAGTGCATTTGAAGCTCAAAAACGTTTCGAGCATGAAAATCGGTCAAGCCACATGGCCGCAATGACCTTTCAAAAAACATCCAAAATTTTCTTTTTTCCCCCTGGCCCCCTATTTTTTTTTTAACAAAACAAAACATTTCGGGATCCTAAAAGATATATTTTGTCATGACGAATCGAATGGCGTTTTCCCCATCGAAATCGACCGAGCGGTTCTCGAGATCTCTGGGGGGTGGACAGAATCTGTCCCCCGCAGGCTAACGTAATTATGGCCGCCCGCAGGGAATAGGGTTAAGTGAATGTAGGCCAATAAATGTGACGTGAATGTATATAAGTTAGTGAATAAAGTGAATGTATGCCATAGAAGGTTGTGAATGGTGTGCATTGGTGTTGATAGAACAGCGCATTGGCAGGAAATGATCGGTGTTCGTATTATCCTCAACGGAAATATACTTTTTTTTTAAAGAAGCAAAGTCCTGGAGACTGCAGTAGCAAGCCTCTGCAGTAGCGACCTGTAGGGTCGCGCCTCTGTTCCTGCCGCGAATACACGCTGTCGGCCGGCTCCACGGTCGACAACAAGAGCAAAGAGCAAGCCTGAGTCGGTGAGTGCAGGAGGCTGGCCGCCGGACTCCGAAGGGACTACCGGTGGAGGAGACGCCATGGCACTACGTTCGGGCACCGTTCGTGGCGAACAGGACATCGACGACATCGTCGAGGCCGTCATCGCCAGCCTCACTGGGGCGGGTCTGGTGGCGGCGGCTACAGCAGAGGTAAAGGAAGAAGTAGTCGTGGTCGACGCACCGTCCGGACCGATGCCTGGACAGAAGCAGCTCTGGCTGGCCGACCTCCGGGAGCAGCTGACGGCGTCGTCGAACTTCGGTACTCGGGAGAGGGAGGAGGTGCGCGGCCTGGTCATCATCGGCGAGGGGGCGGGCCCGCCCCCGCAGCACCAGCAGTGGTACTGGGGGCGTGTCCGCCTCTTTCTCATCGTGGCACACGAGGGCTGGGCGGCGGCGGTGAACGACGCCCGTACCGCCGACATGGACCGGCTGGGCATACGCCTCACCCCGTCCGTCCCGCGGCCGGCCCCCGGGCCCCGCCCGGCGGTTGCGCCTGCCGCTGAGTGGCGGCAGCGGCCCTCCCGGCCGTCCGGCCTGCGCGCCCCGGCGCGCTCGGCGGGCGCGGCCGCGTCGCGCGGTCCGCATTAGGACGGCACTGCGAGTGGCATGGGGGGGGGGGGGGGCAACGGTCTCGGAACCCCACTCCGGCCCCCTGCCACCCGCAACACCCCCGGCTCTGCCCTCGCCCGGGGGAGGCGCTCCGGACATCGGGCCGGGCCGGGGCGCGGCGCCGCGGCCGTGCTCGGTGCGGCGTCGGCAGCGGCGCGGTCTGCTGCTGGGATGTCGTTTTTGGGTGACGGGCCCGACGAGGAGTCATCGGAGGAGGAGGAGGAGCCGGCCGGACTGACGGCGGGCCTTGGTGGGTGGCCGCTGACTGCGGCCGGCGATCCGCGCGCCGCCTGCCGGGTGCTGGAGGAGCTGCTCGGCGGGGCTGGTGTGTCCGCTGCCGCTGGGCCGCCGCCGGCCGGCGGGCCGGCGTCTGGCGAGGCGGGGTTCGCCGAGTCGCCTCTCGCGTTTGTCGGTGCGCGTCGGGTTCCGGTGGGCAGCGATGCTCGAGTGAGGCCGCCGGTGCGGGTTCGAGTGGACCCGGCCGTCTACGGAGGCCATCCGCGTGTAAGCAGCGTCTTGGCGCGAGGACTGAAGGTGCGCGTGCCGAGCGCGGCGCCGCGCGTGTGGCTGAGGACGCCGCGGTCGGCGTTGATGACTGAGGCGGTGTCAGACTTTGTGAAAAGTGGAGTGTTTGAGCCGGGTGAGCCGGACAGCTGTTACCGTCTGTTTGCGGTGGCAAAGTCTCCGTCGGTCGCGCGTCTAGTGTATGACCTGTCTTTGCTTACGCCCTGGATGCCGCGGCGGTCTTGCGTTTTGCCGAAACTCGAGCGTGTGTTAGGCTATTCAGCAGATGGATTTGGGTACGGTATAAAATTAGACTTACGAGACGGCTTTTATCATATTCCCTTGGCTCCGAGTACAAGTAGAAAGTTTGGTGTTTTGTACGATAAACAGACATATGTATTTACCAGGCTGCCGATGGGCTTGTCAGTAGCTCCGTCAGAAATGCAGCACTTTGCCTGCGCGACAGTGAAGATTGTAGAGGGCAGGTTTTCGGGTGTAAGCGGCATTGCTTATTTGGATGATTTTCTGTTTGTCGCTCGTCGCCCTGAGGACCTGTCTGGCATCGTAGAATTTTTCACTGAGTCTGGCCTCCATATTAATTTTGATAAGTCTGTTACTGTTCCGTCATCGAAATTGCGTTATCTCGGTGTGGACTTAAACTTGGCGAGCTGTTCATTGAGCGTTAAACGTGAGACGGTGGAGCCCTTGCGCGACGCGATGTTGCAGTGCAACTCGAGCTGGTCATTGGTCTCTCGGCAGCGACTGGCGGGGTTTGTAAATTTTGCACGGCCTTGTTTAAAGTTGCCACTCGAAGTTGTGTCGGCAGTGATGGACGGGGACTCCGGTGCGTGTAGTGCAGTCGCCCCGTTTATTCGGGAAGGTGTCGTGTGGTCATTTTCCGACATTTCCGAGTGGAATGATCTGCACAGACGTCACGTATTTGTCGATGCGACGCCGACTCAGATCGGCATTGTAGTGCCGGGCTGCGTGCCGGTGTCTGTGTCTCTGCCACGTGCGCTGCCTATTTATGTGGCAGAGTATCTGGCAGCTCTAACGGCGATTGTTAGTGTGGAGCGGGGGCTGTTCACGCTGTTTTGTGATAATGCCGGCGTTTATTATAATTTGCAAAAAGGCCGCTGTCCGCGCCCCTGGCTACCAGTCATGTGCCATGTTTTCAGTTCGCGCGCTTTTTCTGTTCGGTATATACCGTCATGTGAGAATCCCGCAGATGCTCCCTCGCGCTCCCCCGCTCTGTAATCAGGGTGCGCACAGGAGGTTTTTTTTCCTGTCTCTGGGCCAATCAGCGGCCCGGGACATCGGATGATCGGCGCAGGAATTTGTGTTGCGTGCCTTTGTCGGGTCACTGTTGTGGTCAGTGTGGCAGTCGCGCCTCTGTTCCTGCCGCTGTTGCGAATACAACAGGAGCAGCAAGTACGGGAGACTGCAGCAAACCACACAACAATAACACCAAGGTCCGGAGACTGCATTACCGTACAAAACAGTAACACCGATGAATGGAGTGGAGACTGCAATAGCGTACACAGCAGTAACACCGATGAATGGAGTGGAGATGCAGTAGCGCACAGAGACTGGCGACTTTCCCGCACGAGGAGCATGCCGCTATTTTCCCCTCTCCAGAAAAGGTCACTGTCTTAAAATCACGAGATAGAAAGGAACTGAATAATAACACATTCAGTTACGGAAAAGTGTTACATGCTGGGGGCAAATAGCGAGAGCCGAAGCATCTCGAACCCAGACTGGTTATTGATTCGACACTAATCGAATCGATAGGAATCGTTTAATCAAAATGCATTGAATGAAAACATCATCGATTCACCACCAGATCTTTTAATTAATGAATCGTGATTGAATAAACCAAACCGCATCAAATAAAGGCTGATTGAATAAAAAAAATAACGATTCAAGTACTCTGGTAAATTGTGCAAATACACGCAGTATCAGTGGCTACATTCATTTATACTGAAATACTATTGCTGTAACAATTTTGTTATGATCATACATATGCATGTTTCCATTTTTTTTTACCTAACATAAATTCACCTCATATATTTAAATGTTGAATTAAACGTGAATCGATTACAATATTTGTTTTGATTCTTTGAATCGGAAGAAATCAATTATCAAAATTGTATCCGTGAATCGAACGGTGATTGAATCATTCAGATTCCAAAATGAATCATGCTTGAATCGTTCCAAAACAAAATTGAATCAATAACCAGTCTGCAGTCGAACCCAGCTTGCCAGGGTGAGTCAGATTGTAAGCCTAGCTTTTCGTCTGAGCTACAAGGGCGAAGTAGAAGTAGGGTGAAGTTAAGAGTACATCATTCATACTTCCAAGGAATCTTTAGGTTGGTATGAAGCAACGCAATTTTTACACTTAATTATAAGCAGTAACCTGATAAAGTAAACAATCCTTGTATGTGCTTTTAACGTTATTTACTTGAAAAAGCTTATACAAAGTTGCTGTTCGTGACTTGAGCCTCCCAGCAGCCCGCACTGTGGTAGAGGGCGCCATAGGCCCGTGGACGGGCGCCATGTCGGCACTTCACTTTGTCCCACTTAAATCTCACTTGTTCCAGTGCGCCAAGTGGGATGAGGGATAATATGGGATCTTATTCCATCTCCTGGCTGCGCAGTGGCACAAACTGGCAGAAACTACCTGATTTTATCACAAAATAAAACACGGCACACCTACCATCAGCGAATAGTAGCGCCACGTACGGGAGTCTCTCAAAGTTTAGTTTCCGACATCCTCCGGCAGATGTCAGGTAACGCAGTCCGGCTTGGCTGCATCCAGACTTGTGCTGGATTCCGCTTCAGCGGAATCGATTCCGATTACATGCCAAGTCTGAATCGATCGATTCCGATTACAATCAGTCTGATTCTGATTCCGATTCCAATATATATTTTACTAGAGGAATCAATAATTCCGAATCCGATTCCAGGGCACCTAAAAAAGCTTGATTCCGAATCCGATTCCATTAATTCCACTCTGCATCAAAAATGTCCGATCATATCTATATTTTGTACAAACAACATTAATGACATGAAGAGTAATATTAAATATATTATACAGGTATATTTAATATGGCTATTTTGTTATATAACTTTATACAAAAAAACATGAATTTGTTGAAAAAACTAGCCTGTGCTGCAAAATCGTGACAGTTCAGAAACGTCAAAGTTTAACGAAGGTTAAACAAAATATGATATTTAGACACATTACTGACCATGTTTATTGACCCTCATTAGTACACAAATAATTATCGCCTAGCTTTTCTTTATGTATGCATGCTCAAATAAACAAATTTCCTTCAGAAAAGCTTAAATTCATGGTCAAGGTGTTTTTTTAACGAAAATAACACTGAATAACTTGCAATTGCCATTGATTCAGATTCTGATTCCATCATTTTCTAAACATGATTTACTCCACCTGATTCCGATTCCACCCAGATGCCAATGGAATCGAATCCGATTCCGATTCCCGTAAAAACGGAATCGAATCCGATTCCCGTACAAACGAAATTGATTCCGGAATCGGATTCGATTCCACTGGAATCAAACACAAGTCTGACTGCATCAAGTGCGATCTGATGGAAGGGTCACAGTCTGGCTGCATCAAGAGCGATATAATGGAAGGAAGAAAAGGTCCCAGCAGCATGTTCTCTGATCCACGTAAGATGAGCCCTGATGTTCAATCTAACCAGTAA
The DNA here is from genome assembly GCA_036785665.1 of Chirona hameri. Lineage (NCBI taxonomy): Eukaryota > Metazoa > Arthropoda > Thecostraca > Balanomorpha > Balanidae > Chirona > Chirona hameri. The sequence continues at coordinate 4,008 of JAXIVJ010000746.1, read as the reverse complement.
GACGCCTTAACCCTATTTGTAACAGGGGGGGGGGGGGGGGGGGGGGCGGATTCCGCCCCCCCTCTTCATGTTTTTTTTCGCAGATATCTCCAGAACGGCTGGGAGCAGGCCCATTAAATTTTGGGACTTTTCATAGAATTGAACTCCGCATTTGGAGTCAAAATTTTGAGTTCTTAACTTGAACAGAGGCGGTTCCAGGGCACAGTTTTGGGTGGGTTCGGAGGCGACATTTGGCGAAAATACGGAAATGCGATCTTCACGGTTTCTTCCTAACTGCATCAAGTATGAAGGAGTTACATCGGCTTACCGTGATTGCAACAAGTGCAAATTAGATGATGTTAATGCAATATCATACAAAATTGCATGGCAGAGGCGGTTTCAGGGGTTGAAAAGGGGGGGGGGGGGGTCCAGGAAGTATTCAATGCTTGGCGGGAAGCCAATAGAGCAATGTAAGAGGCATTTATAGCTATCAAGATGTAAAAGATAGTTTCTGCTTCCATTATTTACATAATTTATTACATATAGAGTTTCAGGGCGTGTTCAGGAACATGAAAAGGGGGGGTGACTGGCATGGTGATGACGATATGCCAGCGATAACGGCGCAATATACGTTTAGCTTATAATAATATATGCACATATGAGACCAGAAAAGGGAATAAAGTCTTTTTTTGCAGAGGCGCGCTCAGAAATGGAAGAAAGGGGGTCATATTATTGCAAGGAAACTAAGAGGCATGGGCGTACAATGACATAACATACTGCAGTTTTCGGATGAAACACGCACCAAATGCTACTCTACGAAAGATTATAAGATAATAGGCGAGTTCAGGTAGGGTAAAAAGGGGGGTAAGCAATGTTAATTGAAGTTGTAAGTGAAATAGTCACTGTTGACTAGTTAGTATCATAATAGCGGATAATATACTTATCAAAAGGTCTTGCGCCGCCCTAGTTTGGATCCTGGATACGCCTATGATGAAGTACAACATGCAAAAAGGAACTATCTATGATCAGTAACATATTTATAGTGCTGGGTAGCAACTTGTCTGCGGTTAATATTTTCCCCAATTTTACCCCTCTTTTTCACTAACCTGGTACCGCTTATGGACACAAATATGATTTATAACTGTTTTTTTCTAATGTCTCAATCACATACCATTTCATTTATAAAAAAACAACATAAAAAAATGGTTTTATTACGCATTTACTTCACCCCCATATTGAGTGACCTGCACACGCCTATTATTTTTGAATTTTCAAACGTCACCACGACATATAAATTTCCGATTCAATCTCTATCGATTCCTATTAGTTGTGTTAAAATCGGTCGATAAACATGAAAGCTATGTTGGATCAAAAATACCACTAAAATGTTTAGTTTTTGCCCCCCTGTTGCCCCCCTATCTCAATTTTTTATTATTATTTATAAATGTAGATCGTGTTGAGGGGAACCAAACACTGTTTCATTTTTGAAAATCGGACGGGTAGATCTCGAGATCTCCGGGGGGGGGGGGCGGAATCCGCCCCCCCCCCTGTTACAAATAGGGGTAGCCAGGAGCCTGTTACAAATAGGGTTAATCGGCGAAGGACGAGCGAGCCCGTAGAAACCCGATAGTTTCTTAGTTACGGAACAGGTGTGTGCAGGTGCGCACATGCAGTGTGACACAGAGTTTGACTTGTGCGAAATTGCCAGTAGTGTGGTCTCAAACCACACACCACATTTCAGCTTAATCGATCCAGCCGTTTCTCAGTTATATCAGGATAACGTTTTCTGACACCGCTGACATGGCACGTGCCACGAGCCATGCTGAGCCATCGCGTGAGACTAAACATGTCAAGAACATTATTGATTGAATGGGGTTATCAGATGGCGAAGACCGATTGCCAATCGGATGTGGGATTCCAAAGATATAAGCTCCTCAAAAGCATTACGGTCGGGTCGGGTCGGGTCGGCCGGTTATTTGTGAGAAAAATCCCGTATTCAGTGAGGACTCGCGAGCGCTTCACTCTCGCTCGTAATGACATTAACTGGATGAGATTCTCGACTTGCCTTTAGGACATTGACTATCTGGACGACATGGACTGCCTGGACAGGCGATCAGGGGCGGATACAGGGGGGGGGGGGGGGGGGGCGCCCCCCCCCCCCCTGTGCCGAAGGCGCAGGTCGCCCCTTCCGCGCCTTCGGCGCGAAAGGGCCTCGTAAGCAGACCAATCTCCGCACCGAAGGCGCGGAAATAGGCCCGATCTGACTAGTGACGATGCCCCTCTGGCCAGTGACGGCGCCCCTCTGGCCAGTGACGGCGCCTCACCGACAAATAACGGCGCCCCTCCGCCCAGTGACGGCGCCCCTCCGGCCAGTGATGGCCGGAGGTGCGGCCCTCTCAGGCCTCGACAATCGCCCTCTCAGACCAGCCTGGGGTCTGCCCAGACATGGCAAGGGTTCTGTCAGGCCTATACATATCTGAAGGGGCCTTAAACCATCTAAGGGCTCCTCATGCCGAACGAGGGCCGACAGGGGACCCGCTCAAGCTGACCGAGCTCTCCTTCAGGCCGATCGAAGCCCTCTCAAGCCGACCGAGGACCGCTCAGGTTGACTGTGGTCCCATCAGGCTGACCAAGTTCCCGTTCGGGGCGCCGGAGGATCCCCTAAACCCAACCACGGGCCCATCATGCCAACCAAAAGACCCTCAGACTGAACGTAAGGGCTCACAGGCTGACAAAGGGCCGAGTAATGGCCCTGAAGCCGACGCTTTGTGAATTTATGAGCACACCACTGAGTGTCACTCATGGAAGACAAGAAGAACAATAGTTCCAATGATGCTGTTCCTACAATTGAGGTAGAATGAGTATATCACTCCGGACGAGGCAGGAGCTGCCCTAAATAACTTTCCCGCTAAAGAAGTTGTATGCAGAGACGGGGAAACTCCTGGACTTACAGTGTATCGTATTCCTCGTGCGGTCAGCTAAAGTTGAGCGCATATTTTTATTTGGTTCAAATCTTACGTTTGAATGTGTTTCTGGTGTTGGCGCCATTTGCTAGACAGAGCTGTTTGCATGCACCATATCCGATCGCGCTATGTTTGCTCAAAGGCGGAAGTTAAAGTCAAAAGCTTTACGTGTCACAAACCTTCGGCGCTTTCCTCCTGCGCACTGACTTCATCTGACTCAGGCCGCTGCCAACGGCGCAGGTCATCCCAGTCAAGGGTATCCCCGCAAATATTTTATTTATTTATTTATTTATTGAGTCAACAACCACAGGCACAGGGGCCACTTACGGTTGCAGTCATGCTGCCTCATGCAACAGGAAATTAAAACATTCGCAAACTACATGAGTGCACATGGTACATACAATAAGAGAACACAACTATACTGCATAGTAAACACAGCAGCATAAAATACATACATAAAAGGCGATTAAAATCGCCAGTGAAAGTAGGAACAAACGTGTAAATAAAGCGCTGATACAGGCAAAAACCTAAAAATAGACAAATACATAAAAGCGCCAGTAAAAGTAAATATAAACGTAGATATAGCGCTGGTACAGGCAAAAGACCTAACATAGACAAGTGCAACTTAAAGCCAATGACCGATCACGGGACACAGCTCACAGCAGCAACCTTAACTCAAGTATGTACCCTGAACATCAGCGAACTTCGTGATGTCAGACCTAAGGGTACGAGACGGCATACATAAATCCGTCTGAGGGCTGCTGTGTGTGAGCGAGTTAAAGAGATGCGGGAGACGAATCAAGAAGCCCCTCTTTACAGAGTCAACTCTTCCACGAGGTACATGGAAGAGCTCGGGGCGCCACGTACGTAGACTTGGTGCTGACAGCGGGAACGTTGCCACAATATCAGGGCAGTCTATGTTGCCGCTGAATACTGAATATAGATGTGGCTACGATGCAATTTGGACGAGAGGCGTCTCTCCGTCCTTATTGTCTACCACTTCCATCAGACGCCGCTTGACCAGGTATAAGTAGAAAGCATCGGTAGGGTATTCATGGTAGCTGAC